>CM032386.1:12327435-12427435 GCA_019049475.1 Eueides isabella | reverse complement strand
CAACCTGTAACGCTTACAGCCATATATTTACCCTCATGCCAGGGCAGGCTTCAATTTACATTCACAATAGATAAAATTAAATTTACAAGATTTTGACTTTAACAACAGTGTAACCACAACAGAATTCTCTAACGCACCATACACACATCTAGCTATTTACATAAGAAAGACTACAATAACTGAGCGAAGCATATGAAAACTATTCTCCATAAACGTATAATATGAACGATAACATCTGAGTTACCGCTTACGTTAAAATGAACCACATTATACAATAGCTATATTAAATTTATATAAGCATGTGTCTATATGAAATAATTAATACTTTTAAATTAAATATTTAATGTTTTCATTTTGTTGCTCTTGCAACGAGGGAAAGCGTGGAGTTGAGTTTCGTCACTCAACACGCAATGCTTTAAATTGGGCAGTTAGTGGAAACCGGAAGTAGAAAGAAGTGTCTTGACACTAGGTTCCCAAGTTGCCTCTGCCTATCTTGCAATGGGCGGAATACAGTGTAGAGCTGAAAAAATAATGTGCCCATTGTCTCCAGAGCGGAAATATTAAAATAATGTAATCTCATGTGTTTATCTATATTATTTGTATATAACACTGTGACAAGACTACCATTCCTTGAAAATTTGGATATTTTCCTTATTACTTTTAATAAATTCATATAATATTTCATTATTACGTATGCACGATACGATATTTAATAGCAAAAAAGAGATATTAGAAATATATGCACTATCAGTTTATTTATTTACCAAACACTGTGACAGGTAAAACTTTTAAACTTTCAACATACATAAACACATTAGGCCAAATGACATCTACATTTTTAACAAAATATATCTTGGTTATAATTAAAAAAATCTTTCTCGCAATACAGCGTTACTCACACATATCCCAGCAACAAGATGATAATGGCGACGTGTACAATACTTTTTCTCTAATTATAACATTAATATTATTCATGACATAGAAATGACTGAAAAATGGAGCATCATAATAATATTTTTTAGCTTTACACTGCTTTGCTTATATTCCACACATGACAGTATAGGCAGAAGGAACTTGGGAACCTCGTGGGAAAGGATGTGTCTACTTGAAAACCTAGTGTCTTTAAAACTAGGTTCCCAAGTTGTCTGATCCTTTCCCCACCTTCATCTGAATTTGAGGGATTGCCTCATTGATAGGGCAAAAAAAACGAAAATATTTAATTACCTCGAATCAGGATCGAACCCACAACGTCTCGTTTACGGTCGTGCGTCACGGCCCCTGCGCTTCTACCGGCGCAGCGACACAAACATGTGACTGTAACCGATAGGTTGTGGGTTCGATCCACACTCGAGGAAATGAAATATTTAATATTTTCAATTTAAATATTTAATGTTTTCATTTCTTCACTTTGATACAAAGCAAAACGCGGCGTTGAGTTTCGCCACTCAACACGCTATCTATGCCTCCAAACTCGGCGGATAGTGGGGAACGGAAGTGGAACGGAAAGTTTTAACACTAGGTTCCCAAGTTCCCTCTGCCTAGCCTGCTATGTGCGGGATATATTCTGAAGCTAAGTAAGTAAGTAGTTTTTATACAATTATTTATAACCTATACTTTAAAAACTATATTTCATATACTTTTACTATAACAAACACAACATTATAAAAAAAAATATAAAGGGTATCTCGTAAGTAACCTCACCCCAAACCTAAATTAGCATGGTACAACTATTACTACGATTATCATGAAATTCGCACAATTATAGCTCAGAATAGATGAGACATTTATTTACACAAAAAACATACGCAAAGGTGTTAAATTTAAATTATTCATGACACCCGAAGGATATATGCGTATTTGACTATATTTTTTGGACTGTAACCGACAGGTTCTGGGTTCGATCCCCAGTCGAGGAAATGAAATATTTAATATTTTCAATTAAAAATATTTAATGTTTCATTTCTTCGCTCTGGAAATAAGGCAAAAGCGCGGCGTTGAGTTCCGCCACTCAACACGCAATGCCTCAAATTCGGCGGAAAGTGGGGAACGGAAGTGGAACGTAGTGTCTTTACACTAGGTTCCCGGGTTCCCTCTGCATACCCTGCTTCGAGCGGAATACAGCGTGAAGCTAAAACTATTTTTCACTACCCTTACAAAAAAAGAGTTATATATCTATAAATATTACTTGTCCGTTGGTCAGACACAACATGTTTTGAGTTACATTTTTAAATTGAAAGCTTAGTTGCCTCAATGTGGCGATTCTGAGCTATGCTTTATCAAAATTGAATGAACAGTTTAAAACTTACAAGCACTATATCAAGGTGAGGTAGTGATTTTTTTCTGCCGTTTTTTTTTTAACTATGACTTTGTTACATTCTTCCCTATTTCCCCTCTTCGCCTTTGGACAGTTGATGCAATTAATCATGATGAAAAACAATTACAGTGCTTTGTATTAAGACTAATTCTAATTGCTATAAATGAGAAAATGGGAGAAAGTGAAACGAGAGCCGTAAGCTTATTTTTTAATGAAAAAATAACAAAGTTCGTTTAGAGGAAATGATCACAACGTTAAAGGCATATTTTTTTGTGTCTATATAATATTTTCTACGCGTAGGCATGTACATAAACATAAATGAAACCTAAAAAATAGTAATTAAAAGCTCTTTCTTAGAACAAGCTTTTTAGGTGTTTATTTTTTCACAGTATATTTTGCAAATTAAGCCCTTTCATTTAACTTCAATTTACTCATAATAGGTTGGTAGTAAAAAAAATTATAATCAACTATCTTGTTGCGGCGGCCATTTCTAATTAATAACTGTATTGATTATATGGTCAATCATCGTCATGAACTGACTTCAGAATTGAAGTCGTAGTGCAAGTTTCAACTCAATCGTACACTAAGAAATGTCAAATTAAGCTTGTAGGATTTCACATAAATTAACGAGACAAGTCAAATAAAAGTTGGTAAAAAGTAGACGGTAATTTTATAGTTATTATAAAAAGGAAATATAATTAAAGAACAATTGATGAAAATATTGATACTTAGTTAATCATAACTTAATATTTAAAATTTGGTTTTCTTTTTTTTTAACGTCAAAGACATAAGTTCAATCAAAAAAGCTTTAAAATTGAGTAACATTTTTTTTTCTCATTTTATCCGGCATACAGCAGTATAAATTTGTAAAACTGTATATTAACACACTTCGTTTCCCAAATTCAAGTTCAGTTCATTGGCAGAAATGAAAATATTTCTTTCCCCTGAATGAGAACGACACCCACAACCGTCACGTTTACAGTCAGACAGACACCACTGCACCACAATGGCCCAAAATTTCAAAAAGAGGACATTTTCATACATTAGAAGAAGCTAGTACGCCTTAATACACAAGCGACAAAAGCACACAGGACGAAACGCAACTATACTACTTAGCAAATGAAATGGGAACAGCAATAGTAATTAAGTAAAGTGACGGTACAATTTACTGTCTACTAAATATTACTTGGAATTCAAAGAAATGATATATGTATATATAGTTATTTGTTGTATCTTATGGATTTTAACGATATAAAGTAACTGTACTGTATTTTAGTTTTGAATTAATACTATTGAACTTGGAGCAGTGCCTGGTGTTGAAGACCACAGGTGTAATTCAGGGGTCCCTTTACAATGCTATGAAAGCGCTAGTTTTCACTGTTCCAGCCTAATATAGTAAATTAATTCGACGCAAATCAATGCCGCCTTTTAGCAAATGTATTTATGGTTTTATATCAAAGAATAATATTGGCATAGCATATATGCTATGCCCCGTTATAGATGAGACACAGCATATTATTATCGGTAAATATAAAAAAAATATAGAAGTCTGTCGTGACGGAGGACGAACGGATGTGGCTTCGATTTCCACCATCATCGAGAAAATATTTAGTATTTCCATGTCTTAGCTTTAGTGACAATACATGCGGGATACAACGTGAAGAAAAACACACGACATAATTTATTCAGGTACTTTTTATTATTATTTTAATTGTAAGCAATTATATGAAAACCAGTAGATTTATTTTTCAGCTCCCAGATTTTATGCTGCTAAAGTATGGGCAGAGAATTACAGGTAATTAAAAGAATTGGATTTGAATTGGCGAATATATATAACTGTTCCCACAATTAGTAACTAAAACCACAACATGTGTCGATAAGAACCAAATTACAAATTTATATAATTATCGAAGCATATATATCTTTTAAAGCTGTGTATAAAAAGCATTGTAGCAGAGCCTGTGAACCTGGTGTTAAGAAACTGCGTTCCACTAAGACACTTCCGTTTCCCACTTCTAGTAGTGTTGTTCAGTTTGTGTTGAATGGTGAAACTCAGGACCACGGTTTGCCGCGTTACCAAAACGAAAAAAATGAAAATATTAAATGTTTCATTTCCCCCAGATGGGAATTGAACCAACAACTGTCGAGTTTACAGTCGCACTCAAACCAGATAAGAAATTAACATTAATTTCATATCTATACACACTAGAAATAAGTTACTTGGTCAACGTTCTATATTTGAACAGGATTAATTTACTTTCAAAACATATACTATCAATAACAAGTAACTGAAAGTACCAAGCTGTCCGATATAGCGGACGAAAGTTTCCAGAAAACTTCGGTCATGTTAATCTATGAATCATACAAATTACATAAATATACACATTTCTAAAGAAAAAAAAAGTTCTATCGTGAAAAATAAGAGAAAATTCAACAATACAAAGTCCACTGAAATTGAAATATCAAATGAAAGTTTATTCGCTTTTTTGACTTGGAAAACAAACAATATGTGCATATTTATGAAACCAAATAACATTTTTTTTGTAAGCTAATATTTTCATTTTGTTTTTCAATTAGTTTCTTTTCTTAGCTTCACGACATATCCCGCACATGGAAAAGTAAACATAGGGAACTTGGGAACCTCTTAAGACACTCTGATCCGTTCCTCACTTTCCACCGAATTTAAGACCTGTTAAGTGGCGGAACTCAACGCCACGCTTAGAGGAGTTACCAGAGTGACAAAAATAAATACGAATATAATTACCTTGAAAGGGGATCGAACCCATAACATGTCATGTTTTATAGTCACATGTTTGTGACTCTGCGCCACGACCATTCCTGGAGACTCTCAGTGCTTTTTCAGTTGTATATGATAAAAATCGTATCAAAGTTGTAAATCAATGCGTTGAGACAGTTTTTAAAAACGAAAATCACAGCTTACTAAGCTAAATATTAAACTTCTCCAGTATACAGGCAGCAGTATCTCCTCGCATTCCCCTTGATTGAACTCGGTTAAAAGCAACAAACCAATCTAATAATACATTTATCAGGCTACATCCAATTCATATTGATTCCGGAATGGCATTTTATAGCGGCAATATCCATTTTCTCCATCAATTTGGGAATAGTGAAGATGTCTCGTTATTTCTACGACAATCGTCATTTATTGCACGCAACATAATTGGACAGGAAATGGCAGGGACTCAGTTATAATTATATTATTTATTATCAGCTTCACATTGTATCCGTTACACGGCAGAGTAGTTAAACTTAACTTGGAAACCTAGTAAAAGACATCCCGCCGAATATGAGGCATTGTATATAAAGTGGCAGAACTTAACGCCGCGCTTTGCCTTGTTATCAGAGCGAAGAAATTAAATCAATTAATATTTTGAAATTAAATCAATTAATATTTAAATTGAAAATATAGAAAAAATCACTTTCACGAGCGGGGATCGAACTCACAACCTGCACTGCCTTAACAGTCACACGTTAGTGCACGTAGTAATAGACCTTAGATAAAAATAATAGATTTGGTAAATTATGATTTCAGAAGAAGCCTGCCATGATGCATAGGTATAAATGTGTAACTGTAAACATAGTAGTGGGTTCATTTCCCACTTGAAGAAATTAAAATATTTGACATTTTTATATCTTTGTTCTGATAACAAGTCAATGCCTCAAATTAAACTAAATTACCAAGTTTCCTCTGCCCAACCTGACATCCGTGGAATTCAGCGTGAAGCTGAAAATAAAAATGATCTCAGAAAAAAAAAACAAAAAAATATCTATATCAAACATGTCGTGCTAAATTTGACTTTCGCACATATTGTTTACTTCGCCTGTTGCCTGACGTCTTTGATCAAATGTGAACATTAGTTAGAGCGATCGATATTAGTTAGTATCTGAATAATATTTTCTGTTCTATATATTTTGTTATAACTCATAAAGGAGTTGCACGTTATGAACTATAATTTTGAAAGGAGAAGCCAAATTGGCCACTAACTCCTTCATTGTCATATACTAAGTAAGCTCTCTAAAGTCTTGTAGGTGTTTAAGATTGATATGACCCTAAGATTTTTTTTTGGACTTTAAGTAACAAAAAAAAGACTAAACCGAACCGAGAGTTAGAGCGAAACGATTATTAATATCAACACTTGTTATATATTTTATACTGAAAACAATAAAAAATAATTTAATACCAAAGTATACGTTAGAAGTTGTTAAATGGACGTTGGGAATACATATTTAAGTACGATCACAAATTAGTTCAATAAATAAATAATTGAAAATTTAATTGAGTGAAGCCAGCACAGGTCGCTAGTATTAATGTAATACTACATATTAAATACTCGAGGTCACTGGTGGAGGCTGATAAGAGCATTTTCTTTCGACCGGTTCTTTTATACGGCAGCTAATGCTGGCCAGCACGATCTCAACACACACAGGAGCTTCATGTCACAGAAATAAAGTACGTGACATAGCGGATGAGGTCCAAGAGCGTCGCCTGAAAACGTGGCCATACGATCTCAGGCGACGTCCATGGAACCGGCCAGCCGGCCTAGGAACTATGTCAGACGCAAGTGCCTTGATATATCGGTCTGGAGTGGACCTCCCGGACGCCCAAGGAAGCGCTGGTTGGATGTCGTGATGCAGTACAAGAGCCAATGGTATAACCACCGGGGGAGTAAAAGACCGTGCAAAGTGGAGTAGATTAAGTATAGGTAGACCCTGGCACGACACGCCGGGATAAATGCCAGGAAGAAGAAGAAGAAGATTCTTTACGAGACAATTACAATCTACAATTTATACAAGTTAACAAAGTTTAGTTCGTTTCCGCTAATGTTGTATGTTATGAACTACATGTATACTTTTTATTGGATCTTTCCTTTAATTGTAATTTTCTTTTTTTTTTAAGTTTAAGGCATTGTGTGTTGTGTGGCGGAACTCAACGCCGCGCTTTGCCTTATTACCAGAGCGAAGAAATGAAACATTAAATATTTAAATTGAAAATATTAAATATTTCATTTCCTCGACTGGGGATCGAACCCAGAACCTGTCGTTTCCAGTCACACGCTTGTGCCGCTTCGCCACGACAGACCTCATTGTTTTTTTTAATTGTAAGTTTCCTGTAATTTTTAATTGTAATTGTGTGTTCCACTATTAGTTCCTTAAGGAACACAGAATGCGGCAAGAACGATGCGTAAACGCTCGTGTAATGAGAAGCTTTGAATGATTAAGAAGCTTTATTTTTCAGTAATTTAAAGACTATTGGGACTTACTAAACACGGGAAATTTTTAAAATTCGATTTCGAAGACATTTTTTACCGCTTGATATTTTGCATGAAACTTCGTTGTTCTTTTTTTTTAAAAAATAGAGTTTTTCAAATCGCACCATTAGATCCTAAGATTGACATGTTCAAGTAATTGGGAAAATTTAAATGTATACATATTAACTTTAAAATAATAATAAATACTAGACGATGAAATAATTAAGATTAGTAAATAAGTATTTTTATTTTATGTAATTTAAGCGGACGAAGCCGCCAGCGGGACGCTTTTATGTTATATTACTTGTTGTGGTAGACTTGAATTTTTTTATAACAGACAGTGACAAAAATTAAATATAAGTAATTTATTGATTAAAAAAAACCCAAAATAATACTTTTCTTAAAAATTGATTGTTTTTTTTTTTACAAAGTTGTTTTTTTTAAAAAATAAATTATGTACATATTTTAAAATTAAATACAAAGTACGTAAAGGTTTTATTTCACATTTTACAAGTTTTAAATTGTTTTTGAGGGAAGTTGTTAAAGTGTGCTTACATTCCCTTGTGTATAATAAAATATTATACGTGTACCTACTAAATTAATTCTTCTTATGAAATACATTTTAAAACAACACCTAAACGTGTTATTGCCTACTATTTATTAATATTGTAATTTTTTTTAGCTTCACGCTGTATCCCGCACGGGGCAAGGTATGCAGAGGGAACCCGGGAACCTAATGTTAAGACACTCCGTTCCACTTCCGTTCCCCACTTTCCGCCGAATTTGAGGCATTGCGTGTTGAGTGGCGGAACTCAACATCGCGCTTTGCCTTATTATCATTTAACTTATTGTTATAATATGAATTATTACATTATTTTTTTATTAAATATGTTTCTATATATGAGTCACTGTTTGTACATTGAGCATAATTTAAAAAAAAATCTTAGGGGACGGAAAGGGGATGTTTTGCAATGTTATAAAGCCCAATACCTACCGTACGCCCTATTATCTAAATTACCCTTAACATTTTGTGTTTATTTTAATTATACATCAGTTAATAAATACAAGAGTTACGTTAATTCAATATATTTAGTTCGCATTTTTTTTTGTTTTCCATATTGTTTAAATTGATAATATTATAAGAACTTTTTTTTTATGGGAAAGACGACAAACGAGCGAACGGGTCACCTGATGGTAAGTGATCACCGTCGCCCACGACCCCGAGTAACTCCAGAGGAGCTACAGCAGCGTTGCCGTCCTTTAAGGTGGAAGGGCACCGGGGCCCGGCATTATCTAATGCGAAACGCAGTGGCCAAAGCCACTACTTAACGCCGGTTTTAAATACCGGGGGTGGTAATGATCCGGTCAAATCTGCCCATGCGTGTTGCCATTGCTGGCAACGTGACTCTTCCACACGCACTTTAGTCGCCTCTTACGACACCATCAGTACCAGGGTGATCCTATTCTAAGCCGGAATCACAAGGCCCAACGAGAGAGTAATTGAGATAAGTAAACAAAATAATGTTTTAAGCGGGCGGAGCCGCCAGCAGGTCGCTAGTATAACAATATGTTACTACGGGTGACGTTTTGAAGTGTACGATAAAACTTTGTCCGGGCATTTGTTTATTTTTAAAGTAAATTTACGCTCGAACATAGTTGCGGCGGGGGGCGGCGACCATTGGTAAGTATTTATTTTATATTAATACTATTTTTCGATTATTGCAAGCCGGAGGTTAAGAGGGAAGTGAACCTGGGGTGGCATCACCTACTTATTTTATAAATATAATTACGTAATTGATAAACAATACTTTTTTTACATCTGAAAAAATACTACTGGGGGACCAATTACTAACTAGCCGTTTCATAATTTTTCTCTTATTCTAGCATAATAGCTAAGTACCAAGATCCAAATAAACTAAGGCCGAGAAAGTAAATTATAAAAAAATATGTCGCTGTGTGTGATTTGAACTAATAACTATAGCGAGCAATTACCTACATCATCTCATAAACAGCAATGGAAAAGACCAAGACGTCTCCATACCAAAGCAGAGGTATCTTTGCATCTAGGCCAATACTTTTTTCTTAAATTAATATAGCTTATGTTATCCCTGATTATGTTGCTTTATATTGCACCCGGGCGGATCCAGGGCGGGATCGCTAGTAATTGATAATCATATTCACACTGTATCCCGCACATAGCAGGGTAGGGAGAGGGAACTTGGGAACCTACTGATAAGTACCTCTGTTTCCATTTAGACACTTCTGTTGGAGCATCCCACTTTGTCTTGTTAACGTAGCGAAAAAAAAAATATAATTCATTTGGAAATATTAAATATTTCATTTGAAAATATTAAATATTTCATTTGAAAATTATAAATATTTCATTTGAAAATATAAAACATTTCATTTCTTGGAGAGCGGATCGACCCACAACCTATCGTTTACAGTCACATGCTTGATTTCTGTATAACGCGATTCTAATGTACATATAGAACACTTCACATCTAATATAATTAACAAATCTATCGTTGAAAAATCACCCCTCAGTAACACAATATTTCTTCACAATAAGATACACTAAAATATTTTCTGTCATAACATATAAACATATGCTATTGCAGATTTATTTAGATCTATTTGAGATATGCAATTGCCTTACGAGATAGTATCTACTGTCGTATATTATATAGGACTGTATCGTTAAAGGCTTAGCCAGCGTTTTATGACTTTATCGGTTTTACTGTTCGGATCAGTGGCACAAGCGTGTGACTGTAAACGCGACAGGCTGTGGGTTCGATCCCTACCCAAATATCCATACAATACTTTAAATGTAAAGTATTATGCATGGACAATGTTTGTATAGACATTTTTTCTGCTTCATTCTGTATACTGAATCCTTCCGCTGCATGCTAGAGTAAATAGATTTAGTGTTAAGACACTCCGTTACTTTCCCCACTATCTGCCGAATTTGAAGCATTGCTTGTTGAGTGGCCGAACTCAACGCCACGCTTTACTTTAGTACCAGAGCAAATAAATACCTAATCATTTCATTTCCTCGAATGAAAATCGAACCCACAATCTGTCGTGGTTACAGCGAAATCGAGGGCATGCATGATGGGCAAGGCCTCGATACCTTCTTAAAAGATAATTTAGATCACAAAAACAGTTGCTACAATAGCTTATAATTCTATAATTAATCACGTTTAAATGAAAAATAAATAAGTATTTGTATAGTTCGTTCTGATGTAATCGGTGAACGTGTGTGCTATAACCATAACCATAATGAATGTACGGCATATAATATCTCCTTGAATATATACTTGTATGAATTTTAAGCGATTTTTAATTTAGCCGCTTTTTATCTGACTACTGCAACACTAAAAATAGAAGGTCGCATTTCACGAGACTCGTACATACATAACGTGTACGTATTTATGGATGTGGTCTTGCGTCTCTTCGTTTATTATTTATATCCGGCATATTCAGAAAAGATTTCTGTTAGAGAATATTTGTATACTTTTTTTTCTATTTTTCATTCGTTTACATATAGAAGGTGTATTAGGTTGTGTAGGCGATATTTTTCATAGTTGGATTGCGCCATAGTTGCAGGGTAGGCAGAGAATCTGTTACCTAGTGTTAAAACCATCCCCTCCACTTTCATTCTCCACTTTCCGCCAAATTTGAGGCATTGCGTGTATAGTGGCGCAACTCAACGCCGCGTCTTGCCTTGTACCAGAGCAAAGAAATAAAAATATTAAATATCTAAATTGAAAATATCAAATATTTCATTTCCTCGAGTTGGGATTGAACCCACAACCTGTCGGACGATTGTGCCGCTGCGTCACGACAGGCCACAGACAGAACACATAATAATTGTTTTCTTTTTCGTACTATTTACGAAAAAGAAAACAATTGTGTGCAGTGGATTGACTTTTCATTTTTCACCATTTCTTTTATGCCATCTTTATCATCACAACGCAGATTTATACAATTGAGGTATCGTTGGATTCGTCTTAGTAGCCCAAATATTTTTACAAAAGTGACGTTAAGGAAGTGTTTAACATGGCGGCTGTGCGAAGCCATTATTTATAATATATTTTGTTTCCTAAAATACTACAATATAAATCAAATTAAAGGGCTCAATAAAAGGAAAAAATATATATAATTACGATCATGATTGTCACATTATCAAATGAACTATACTTTTTTTCTTTCTGAATACGGGGGATTGCAAAAGGGTCCAAATATTTACATGCTATTCAGTCAAACTAGAAATAACGACGCAAATCTACGCACATGTTGTCGCCTCTCGCTGGGATCAAACCAAACTACTTCAAAACCATAGATGAAACGGATTTTAATACTGATTTTATCGTTACTTAAAGAATTTCTTGCATCTTCTTCTATACCGGGTTACTTTAAATATTTAAACTGCCTATACCTACTTATATGTTTATAAAAAAATAAATTGAAAGTTGTTTTAGGACTATTTTTGCCTACATAAGCCAGTTTAGACAGTTAAATATATAACAGGTATATCTTAGTATTTCATAAGTCGAAGTAAACGAATAGTTAAAAAAAAATGGAGATTATAAATTACCATAAAATATCAAAACTGCATAACAATAAAAAGATGAAAACAAGACAAAATAGTTCATTAGGATTAATAGTCTCGGGGCCTCTTCTTCAATCAATAAAATCCTCAGTCGTCGGGACCTGTTAATCCTAATGAAATATTGGGCTTGTTTCTTTTCCCTTTTTCTTGTATTTTCGTAAGCCTTAAGCTATATGAAAACAAAATTGTGAATCATAAAATAGTTTACAAAAAATATTAAAATACTTTTTGTTTTACGGATCGCCATTTATAAGATATAAAAATTCTAAAAGTTACAGAAGTACAAAATCTCTTTACAGCGACGCATAGTGTACAAGATTTAAACGTTTCTAACCATTTTCAAAAATAAATTTTCTTTGCTAAATGAAGGACATCAAAAATAGTAAAAGTAGTATTAAATATAACACAAATGTTCATATAAATATATGTATATGATATCAAAATAAACACGAGAACCATTATACTTGTGAATGTGATGTTAAAAAATATATTTTGTTAGGGCTTCAGGTCCAATAACGTTTTACAGAATGGTATATTCAAAAAGTTCAACAATAAAATCCACGCACATATATCATGAATAATAAGCTGATAAACTTTTGTGCAATCAATCACATCATTTTATTAGCTTCGCCGTATCACGTACAAGGCAGGATAGACGGAAGGAACTTGGGAACCTAGTTTTTTAACACTCCGTTCCGCTCTTTATTTTCCGTTCAATTTAAGGCATTGCGTACTGAGTGACGGAACTTAACGGCGCGCTTTTGCCAGAGAGCGAACGAAAAAATAGATATATTTCCTTGTCTCAAGTAGGGATCGAATCCACAATCTCTTGCCTTTAGTCATATGCTTGTGCCCTTCAGCCACGAGAGGCCTTAAAATTGAAATCTATGATTTTTTCAAATAAATAAATGAATACGCACCATTTTTAAAAGCGGTAGACCTCTGTTTAAAAATACCAAGCGTAGTCGCAACAGGTCACTGTACGTAAAAATAAAATATCATTTTGGCAATACAAATTTTTTGAAGTATATATTTTTGTTAGCTGTTAAGCTTTTCCACATAAAAAAGGATAAATAATTATATTATAATTGGTGTTGATGTAACAACATATTGTTGTACGAACAACACTGCCCGTAATAGTTGATAATGTTAATATACAACATTATTTCTTCCATATATCTCAAAAAATATTATCAAAAAAAAATTTTTTCTACATTTTTTGTACTACAATATCTCGACCGATTTTTTTTTTTCAGCTTTATTTAGCCTTTATCACACACATAGGTAGATGTTTGGGATTAATTTCCAATTTTGCCCTTAAGAATTCCATTACCCACTCTCCGCTTTATTACAAAATAATGATGTTTCGAAATGGCGTTGAGTTCCGCCATTCATCACGCAATGGCTCGAGATAGGCGGAGAACGTAAACACAGTGTCTGAACACTAAGTTTTCTCCGACTACCCTCTAAGCAGATAGCTTCTGCTTATATCACGATACACATACATTACAGATAAATCTATTACACGCTAACTCAGTGTTGAATATTTCTCAATACATCGGGACCACTGTATGACTTTGAATTTACTCAAAAGGTTATTGTACTGTACGTTTGAAATAACTTTCGCCCGATTTTCAGGATTTACGGATGAAAATTTTGGCTTTTAATACTAGTTGCAAATTTTGTATGACGCTTTGTTTAGAATGGAAGCTTGCGGTGAATATAAATTAAATGTGTAAATGTAAATTACTGTATATTATGAAATCCGTCGTCATTAATAATAGAATCATTTGTTTATAATGTTTTATATGTTATTTATATGATATAGTAATAAAATATGCTGGTTGTGCGTTCAATTTCCACTCGGGGTGGTATTATTAAATATTTTAATTAGCACTTTCTGGTAACGGGGTATAAAAGAAACAAATTGACAAATTGAAATGTATATATATAGATAACAAACGTAAAATTTTAGTTTATTTTATAAAAATAAAACGTACATTGTTTTGTTTAAATCTATCCTTTAATTATAATTAATAAAGGTTGTCTGAAAGAATGCTTCTTTTGTATACAATAAAGAAAAAGATATATAAATGTTTTATTTAATATATATATATATATATATATATATATATATATATATATATATATATATATATATATATATATATATATATATATATATATATATATATATATATATATATATATATATATATATATATATATATATATATATATATATATATATATATATATATATATATATATATATATATATATATATATATATGTGTAAGGAATCCATTTTTGAACCCCGACGGACGGACACTTTGCAATATTCCAAAGAAAGTACAATTATTTTCTACTTTATAATAAGCCGCGAAAAGAAAGACGCTGTTAATGCCAATTCAAATGTGGATTTTTTCTTTATCTACACAAGTGTATAACAAGGATAAAGCTATTCTGTACATCACAACGCCACGCTTATTAATATTACCAAAACTAAGAAATGAAATGAAAATATTGAATATTTGATTTTCTCCAAATTGGGATGAAACCCACAACCTGTCGCTTGTACAGATGCACTTGTGCTTCCGCGCCACGACAGACCTTCCATATGATAATATAATAAATACTATAATAACATAGTGTTAAAACACTTCATTCTCGTGCTTCTCACTGTAATTTGGGACGTTGAGTGTGAGTCATCCTGTGAGAGTGGGGACACTATCGTGGTAGGTGGGTGGGTCCTACATGGGATTTATAGCACAGTATAGGGATTAGGGATATTTATCGGTGAGAAACTTTGTGCTGGTGGCTTTTTCTGTAGCTTTATTGATTATTGTTATGTATTAAGGGTGTGCGAATACCAATCGAATCGAATGGTACTATTCGGCTCGAAATTCGAATCTATTCAATCGAATTTACGAATTATCCGAAAAATTCGAGTAACTCGAAATAATTAATTATTTGAAAGATTCAAATTATTCGAAAATTTTAGAACTATTTGTAATTTTATGTCCGATAGTCAGTAAAAAAATATTTTAAGGCTACTTCATATCAATGAAGATAACTTAAAATATCTACGAGTATAAATGATCAGTTAAGAAGAAAAATACTACCAGTGCAAAGAAACTACTTGTGAACAATTTTGGGTTTGTTTTGTATTAGTCGTGTGATTAATTGTTATCCAGGTATGTCAATTAGGTCGTCAAAACAAATAATATTTATAAATAGTTAGAGAATATTCATTGGCCCAATAATTAATGTTAATGATTCAACGATTTCAATGATTCACTCAGTCTAACCTATTTTTAAAACGATTTATTCGGATTTTAATTTACAATGAAATATTTTTTAACCATTATTTTCTTAATTATTAACTCATGAAAAAACCAGCAGTTGATTGTCGAAAAAAAGTTTACACGATTTGCTGAAAGAAGTTTCGCTAGAAATGACACATCATTTAAACTCTGAATTTTAAGGTCCCCATCATCCCCTTTTTTATGGTGGCGAGAAAAAAAAATAATATCCTCGATTGTCACCAATAGCAAGATATTTGGCTATACCCTGCACTTCTGCTGAGAGTGCAAACGATTTTTCTCAACAGCTGGAGATATCGTCATGGATAATACGTTTGTACATCATTATCACCCGATGCAGTGTCTTATTATCTATTTATTATTTTTAAACAAAAAATAGTAGTTATACGTAGTATAAATTTCTAAATTTCTATTTCTTATTAAACATCTGTTGAAAATATCTTCTACCTACATTTAAATTAAGTAAAACTGTAAATGATAGATTTATCTATATAAATTTCATTTTTAGTTGCTTAAAAAGTATCCAAAATGTAATAAGGTGACGAATATCAAACTCGAACTTGTAAAAATTCCAAAAGTATCTGAATAATTGAAAAATGGCTCGAAAATTCAGAAATCATTTGTCAATTTGCGAATTTTTTGTAAATTATTGGAAATTATTGTAAATTATTGGATTATTGGAAAAATTATTGGAAAACTAAAGAACTATTTGAAAATTTTCAACAAGTTTAAATTTTTGAAATAATTCGTACCTTCGAATTGTTCGATTCGAAATTCAAATCGAATTATATTCGGTTCGATACGAATATTATTAGAGCTATTATTACATAATATAGATATTAAATATAGAAAGCAAATTATGTTAGAGGAATTAATTAGAGGCCTGTCGTGGCGCAGAGGCGCAAGCGTGTCACTGTAAACGCGACAAGTAGTGGGTTCGATACCGATCCCTCAAAGAAATAAAATATTTAAAATTTTAATTTCTCCTCGTTGAGTTCCGCCACTAAACATGCAATATATATATATGTATATATTAATAATTTTATTATTTTTAAAATGTTATTCCACACTTAGGACAGGAAATTAAAGTTGTAACAAGCGTATAAGAATTTCGACGTAGCTCGATAAGATCGTATGGCTTATTTGGTCAGAGCGCTCGGACGGTTTCCAAGAGGCGAGGGTTCAAATCCCGCGTACAAAATTTTTATACGCTTTTTAAATTTAAATTTAATGTATGTATATATTCTAACATTGAAATACCATAGTTTTGCACTTCAGTCCGATAGCAATTTATTAACGTTAAAAGTGAGAGTGTTGAACCGACCAGTTGTTATATTTCATTGAGTGGATCCCCGCTAATGAGCTGGAAACGTTCAAAGTGAACGTGGGAATGTGTTCTTTACTAATATATTTCTTTCACAACGCTCTAATGGATGTTTTTATAATTCTTTCTAAATTATTTTTGAGGTTCATTTTTCTTACGTCTTGATTTAAACGTTGTATGGTTTACACGTATAAGACTTTCATTCAATAGTATGTATTGCAGCCCATAGTCCACTGGAATAATATTTTGAACTAACTATACACCTTATAGTGGTCCAATAGTTGACCGTATGGGCAGAATAGTTGTTGGTTCAAATCTGGCTAGGGGTAATTATTTATTTCACTTCCCTGCTGTAGTAAGATGAACATACAGTGTGCCAAATTAAGCGGTGGACAAATTATTGGTTGTTACTTCCATAAAATATAAAAGCAATATCATTATTAATATAGAAGTTTTATTATAGCTTAAAGCTGTATCCCGTATATGGCAGGGTGACAGGGAAAACGTAGTGTTAAGACACTCCGATCCAATTAAGACATTTTGGTTCGGCATTTTTTTTTATTGATAAGAAAGGGCAAACGACGTACGGGTCACCTGATGGTAAGTGATCACCGTCGCCCACGGCCCCGTGTAACTCCAGGGGAGCTACAGGAGCGTTGCCCGTCTTTAAGGGCACCGGGGCGCGGCATTACCCAATACGAAACGCAGTGGTTGAACGCTCTACTACTTAACGCCGGTCTTAAATGCCGGTTTGCCAATTTCAGCATAATTCTAAAGCCATTGCGTATTGAGTAGTGAAACTCAACGCCGCGCTTTGTCTCGATACGAGAACCAGAAATATTTTAATTTCATTTCCTCGAGTAGGACACTAACACTCAACCTGCAATATTTACAGTTACGTTGGGCACACCCTAGTGTCCAGGCGGGCCTCGCCACAGGCTTAATATAGAAAATTTGTGAAAATGTTAAATATATATATATACGTATGCCATTATTTTTTTACTGACAATACAACGATTGTTATCATTATTCATACGTCTAGAGTAATTTAAAAGTTTCAACGAGCGATGAAATGTAGGTCTTTATTTTTTCGATTTGCTCGTTACGAGTATTGGACGGTGCGGTGGAGCTAAAAATAATTTTCATTTTTGCTGCGTTATCTATCCAACGGATTCATCGTTTAATCATAGTAAAAGCAGAAAGCAGCTTTTAATTTATCGGGAACGTTTATTTAATGTATGGTTTTATGAATGGTAAATATTGAGGTAACGTTTACAAGCGATTTGAGATATTCATATATAATTGAAACTTTGAAAATTGTACTATAGAAGACTGTAAGCACGATAGGTTGCGGGTTCGATCTCCACTCGAGGAGTTGACTTATTTATTGTTTTCATTTCCTTGCTCTGGTAACAAGGCAAAACGCGGTGTTGAGTTCCGCTACTCAACACGTCTTTATTTTAGGCCAACACGTGCCATACCAGAACTCGACGGGAAGTGAGGAACAGAAGCCTCCGGAAATGAAAATGGGAACAGAATACCTTAACGCTAAGTTCCCAGATTGTCTCTGCCCTCCTGCTACGTTCAATATAAAGCGCCAATAAAAAAAAACAAAATATTTGAAAGTAAACCACAACTTCATATAAATTAATTTATAACCTCATACTTTAAGAAATCTATCACGGTCGAGTTATTGAAGATATAGAACTGCCTTAACTTAAGTTTATTTTCAACAAAAACAAATTAATTCGGCAAAATCCATCGCTCGAGGCGTTACCCGCCAAACAATTGATTCACTTCCTACGTTTCACGATATCGAGTTTAAGATTTGATTGTTTTTTTTTTTCTTTCAGCTTCATGCCGTAAATCCCGTGGCAGGGTAGGAACCTTGGGAACCTAGCATTAAGATACCCCGTCTCGTTTCCCACTTTTCGACGACTTTAAATCATTGCATGTAGAGTGGCGTAACTCAAAGCCGCGTTTTTGCCTTGTCTCCGGAGCAAAGAAATGAAAATATTCAATATTTCATTTCCTCGAGTGAGGATCGAACCCACAACCTGTCACAATTACAGGGCACCACCCATGTAACCCACCTTCTTTTAAGGGCAAACGCCAAAACCCAACGCCCCTCGTGCAAAGCGAGTTATTTTTTCATCACAAGTCATTTCCTCCTGTATTGTCTTACGGCAGGAATGCTTGCGGTTTTATTATATGATTATGGCTTTCCGCTGATCCCACGCGCGTTTAATCTCGGTACAACATCCTACAGTGTTTTATGTTAAAAATGTAACAACTACATGTTAATTACGTGTAGTCCTCACGTGATGTCATCGCCGCGGCTAAATGTAAGCGGATCGTAATTTCTTTTACGCCCGTCACATGCCAGTGTATTTTATTGATAGGAATTCCTGAAAAATGCCATATTTTATAACATTTTTGCTTGTGTTGCTTCAAATTACACATGATTCATATCATATCTAGATATATAATAAATGTAACTAATCGCTGCAACACATAGAACATATATTAGAAAAAATATCATTAGCAGCAGTTATTAATATAATAGAAGCCAAAATTATGATTTTCAAAACATTTTCTCTTTTTGTGTTCGTTGGTCCGCGCTAACCTCAGAAACGGCTGAACAAATTTAAATGCAGTTTACACTATTGTATTTTGGCAACCTTCCCTCCCCTATGTGTTTGTTAAACTTGATCGGTTCATAAATAAAACGAAGTATCAATATAAAGTATTTCATTTGATAAAATTGCTATAGTATTAAAGGCGAAAGGGCCACTCTAGTATAATTATAGAAATGAACATTTTCGTCAGTGAAATAATTTTATTACTTAATGATGATGACTACATGATTATGTAAGCCAGACTATAACAAGATATGAAAACATCAATATAAAGC
This sequence comes from Eueides isabella, assembly GCA_019049475.1. NCBI lineage: Eukaryota > Metazoa > Arthropoda > Insecta > Lepidoptera > Nymphalidae > Eueides > Eueides isabella. Next base: position 12,407,672 of record CM032386.1, on the reverse strand, counting down.
GTTATAAGGATTTACATAATATCACATAATTTGCTACTTACGTGTATATATATATGTATATATATATATATATATATATATATATATATATATATATATATATATAAATATATATATATATATATATATATATATATATATATATATATATATATATATATATATATATATTTGAAACTAAATATTTCAAACAGACGTATTTTTTTACAAACACTATATCTTGAAGAAAGGTTACCAAAATATAATAGTGAAATTTTATCATTTAAATTACAAACGCACAGACAAAAACAGATGAACAGACTATTTCGGGACATATTACAATAAATAATAAAATGTTATGTAATGTAAATAAATGATCTTCTAAAACAAGTTTTTTACAGATTATTTATAGATAAGAAAAGACAAGCACAACACTAAAGTTTGTGGCTATTCTAAAATGTTCATTGTTAGTGTCAAAACAATAACATATTTATATTTATTTTCATAGATAAGTATATTTCACAAAAAATCTATATTTATTCAAAAATAACGATAAAACTCAAAGAATTTATGATATTTAAATATATCTTGAATTTTTTTTGCGAATTCTGCATTCGCAATCGGCCGCGGTTGCTCATCTGACCGGAACACCGTTGATATGTATGTAACACGACCGTGATAATATTGTATGTGGGTCAGCAAAAAATATAATTATTCAAATTACGGAAACGCCATATACTGAAAAATATTTTAAAATTATTCAATAGTTACAAACTTAGGTTAATTTTGAACTAAAATTGACTTTAGTTCTTTGATTCTTAAGTGGCTTCACGTACAAAGTAGGAAAAAGCAGCGAGAAATCAAGAATCTAGTGTTAAGACACTCTAATAAATAGTTAACCTATCAATCACATTGAAATTCATTTCAATTCTACGCTCTGGTGAGATAAAGCACAGACTATTAATTTTTTTATTCAATTCCTTAACGGAAAAGTACATTGACTAAGAGAAAATATAAAATTCTTAGTTACAAGAAACTTTTACACAATAATAACGTTGTTATCCGTGTTCACAAAGCAAAGAATGCCAACTTGTCCGCTAAGTTTGTAACGAGAAAGGCGCTACAGCGTCACGTTCCAAACTAATTTAATTAGTGTTGCCATATTACGACATTATCGGTGAATGATTGTGTTAATAATAATATTGTATTATTTCTGTTTAATCATTTTACGTGTTTCCATAGTGTAATTGTGATCAAAGATTAATTGAATCCGCTAAACTATATATGTGTTGGTTTGTGGTATGTCGTAGCGCAGCGGCACGACTGTTATCGACAGGTTGTAGGTTCGATTCCCACTCGAGGAAATTAAATATTTAATATTTTCAAATTAAATATTTAATGTTTTCATTTCATCGCTCTGGTTACAAGGCAAAGCGCAGCGTTAAGTTCCCCCAACAACACGCAACGGCTTGGGTGGAAATCAGAAATCGAAGTATATTGACACTACATATCACTTATTAAGTCCTTTTTTTTTCAGCTTGACGCTGTATCCCGCACGGGGCAGGGTAGGCAGAGGGAACCCGGGAACCTAGTGTTAATACACTCCGTTCCACTTCCGTTCCCCACTTTCCGCCGCATTTGAGTCATTACGTGTTGAGTGCCGGAACTCAACGCCGGGCTTTGTCATTAAATATTTAAATTGAAATGATTAAATATTTCATTTCCTCAACTGGGGATCGAACCCAGAACCTACCGGTTACAGTCACACTCTTGTGCCGCTGCGCCACGACAGGCCCCAAATAATATTAAGTACTTAATCTAAAATTACGATTTACACTCCTATAATAATATTAATAAAGAAAAAAGGTTGCTTAGTTCAACGCGCTTATCTCAGGAACTATTGAAAAATTTAAAAATTCTCTTTATTGTTGGATACTGATACATGGTCGTCGTTCTAGTATCAAGGAAAAGCGGCGTAGAGTTCCGCTATTCAACATACACTGCCTTAAATTCAGAAAGTGGAGAAAAGAAGTGTTAATGGGAACGGAGTGGCATAACTCTAGATTCCCAAATTCTCCCTGCCAACCCCAATATGTGCGGGATACAGCGTGAAGCTAAAAGAACATCATAACTTTCAGTAACGTGATGGACGTTACTCAGTTTCTCTTATAGTCGAGGCCTGTCGAGACCTGTCGTGGCCTAGGGGCACAAGCGTGTGAATGTAAACAACAGGTAGTGGATTCGATCTCTAATCGAAGAAGTTAAATATTTAATATTTTAATTTCTTCGCTCTGGTAACAAGGCAAAGCGCGGCGTTGACTTGCGCCACTTAACACGCAATATCTAAATTTCACCTCAAATTCGCCGAAAAGAATGTAATATCAACATTAGGTTCCCATGTTCCCTCTGCCCACCCAGCCAATGCCGCATAGAGTAAAGCAGTGCGTCCTATAATAAGCTACGTACATACCTATTCAGCAATTCTTAAAATTCCCAACAAGCAATGCAAAAACCAAGTAAAAATCGTCAGTCAGTGTTTTCATTTTAATGTCCATAACAGAGTGCACTATAGCACAATATGGGGCCAACTTGTCGACGATAAAGTACAAAAGTCTACAATTGCTATTTGCCCTATGGGAATAATTTCCTACATCAAGAACACGTAACCCTTGTTTTATTTAACTACTAACTAAAACGGCATTTCAGCTCAGTGGCGTTGTGTCTGAATGTTTACGCGATCATTGTAAGTTCGAATTCGGCTCACAGTACGGTAATTTTATATTTATTTTGTTTTCTGTTCTGGCCTGATGATATCAGTGTTGCACCTAAGGGCGGCGTTGGGTTCCGCCTTTTTAATAAGCAATATCTTGAACTTGGCCAGAAAGTGAGAAATAAAACAAAATATACGGGAAGGTAAGCAAAGCAAATCCGGATGGTCTACGTTTTTTTCATTATCTTGCCATTTATTCTATATTCATTTTTAAAATTGTCGTTTAAAGAAGAAAATTTGTGTTTTTAATTTCACTAATAACAACTGCCATTCGTATTTACACTGTCCCATCAAAATAATAAGAGGTAAAAATACTTTAAATATAAAATGCGAAAGTTGGAATTGTTGAAAAGTAATTTCGTTATTTGCATTTTAAAGTAAAATGTCAGTCATTTTTTTTTTACTTTAATATTTCTCTTTTACTGTTAAGTAGCTCTTTTATTAAGTACAAGTAGTACATCAAATGAAAATAAGTAAGAGGTAGAGATATCTCATATAGATATCTCATGTCATAGGTTTCCTTAATAAACATTAGGAAAACAGTTTTCAATATTTAAATGTGGCCAAACGTGTGACTGCAAACGATAGGTTGTAGGTTCGTTTGACGCCTACTCGAGGAAATGAAATGTTTAATATTTTTAAATTAAATACTTAATGTTTTACATTTCTTCGCTCTGGTAACAAGGCAAAGCGCGGCGTTGAGTTCCGCCATTCAACATGGAAAGTGGAAAGGAGTGTCTCAAGACTAGGTTCCCAAGTTTCCTGTGCCTAGCCTGCCATGTACGGTATCCCAGCGAGAAGCTGGATAAATAAAAGTACATACAAATACTATTATTATTTTACTACTTTCTATTTTAATTTTGAATATTAATATTTAATTAAAAATATAACACTATACATGGGGCTGGTTGTGACGTGTGTGAGAGCAGTTTTTGGGTTTTTTCCCCACTGATATCGCAATAAAGCAGTAAACTGGCCCAAGTCTGCGTAAAGTGGGGGATGGAAATGTTTAACAAGAACGAAATGCCTGGAAACGGAATACCCTTACGGAATGTTCTTTCGCAAACTGCTATACATTGACCTATGCCAATATATTTCTATCGCAAACTAGATTCTACTAAACATACATATTATTCATTATTCATGAAATATGTGCATCTAATAGTGCCGCATCTGTTGTTGTCATGTAATGTAAATCTAAATCCGAGAATACATTTAGCAGCTAGCCGCAGTACAATTATAATACACCATTTATATATAAAACATATGTCATTTTACATTACTACATTTGTGATTATTTCGCTTTTTAAGTCATTTTGAGGGAAATCGGGGAACCTAGTTTAAGTAGTGTAGTGGGAACCTAATCTTGAGTAACGGAACTCAATGTCTCTGTATATATATATTTTTGGCTCCGGACGTAAAATGAAGGGTAATAAGCTTGTCTGTCTGCTTATAAGCCTGACTGTAACACCATTACTCCTGAATGGATGAACTCCTGAAGATGAAATTTAAATCTTGAGCAATAATTGAGAACTCACTGTATAAAGAAAGAATAAAATTCGATATCACTAAAACAAAGAAACTCATCAAATTCATACCAACTTACAGTTGTATAATTTTTCATACAATGAGGTATGCGAACAAGAAAGTAATTGAAATTCGTAAATTTAATAGAGTAATTCAAACGGGCGAAGTCGCGGCCGGTTTGTTAGTTTAAAATAAAAATATTTATATAATGCATATTTAAATACGACTATTACGTAAAACCTATAGGTACTTTTGATTTGAAAAAACATTCCAACTCAATATACGTTAGTTTCATAAATAAAATCTGATATAAATTTTTCAATTCAATAGTTAATTAACATACCTATAGTGATTATTAAACTAACAATAGCTGAAATAATTATTTGTTGAGCAAAGCGTTTTGGTCATTAATTTATATAAGCTATATACCTAAAATAAAAATATTTTTCTTGATAGTTTCACACTGTATCAAATACCAGGGTAAGCAGGAGAAACTTGGAAGGGCGGCGTTGAGTTCCACCATTCAACACGCTATGTCTCAAATTTGGCGACAAGGCACGGATTGTCTTAACACTAGGTTCCCAAGTTCCCTCTGTCTACCCTACCATGTGCGGCGTACAGCTTTATCCTGAGTTAAAATTTTTGATGATATAATTAATTTAACCTACAATTTCCTTTTTTAGGATTCCGTACTTCACAAAAAAAGACAACTGCCCCTTCCTGCCCTTCGGCGTTGTTCAGTCTTTATGTCTCTCTATTAGTCTGTACCTGTCTCTGTCTTTTTAAACAATTTTATGCAACATCGCATGGCGGTATCGAGCTAACATTGATATTTTATAAATCCACATTCCATAGGAGCATAGAAAAAAAATAAGTCGTCGTCGTAAGTAGTTTTTGCCACATTTTATTCTATGACACAGAGAGCTGTATCATCAAAAAGCGGAAGGCGAAAAGTCACAACTTCACATATTTGAATAAAAGAAAGAAACACCAATACAAACTTATACATGTAGTTCATTTCATAAGAACGGCATACGTCCGCAAAGTTGACTTATTTGCCAACTTTTATAAATTGTACGTTCCCTGCGATCATGAAATTGGTACAGAACCCTGGTTGGGCGAGTCCGGAGCGCACTTGACCGGCTTTTTCCTTATTGACCACTCATTCCTTATTGATCACAACGGGTGTTCAATGGGAATAGCATAACAAGAATATCGCTCACGAAAAAACGAAAGTCCACGCAAACTAAATTGCAGGCGGCCCCTTGTAATAAATAAAACAGTACGTAGGTTATAAATATATATCATTTTTTTTTATAGCTTCACGCTGTATCTCGCAATAGGCAGGGTAGGCAGAGGGAACTCGGGAACCTAGTGTAAAATCACTCCGTTCCACTTTCGTTCCCCAATAAATATCATTTTCCTATTTATTTAACAATGTTTATTTGAATATTATTATAAAAACATAAATAGCTTTTCATTAGAATAAAATTTTGGAGCGTTTTAGAATAAAATATATGTGTGCGGCAATAAAAAAAAATTGTAACGTTACTTTGAAATATATATAAAGCTTTGATCATAGACAAAAACGTTGTTTTTATTCGATTCATGATTCTTTTTATCTGTCATGTACAAACGGACACTGATACTGACATAAGTATTTTCAAATTATAATTTTAACAATTTTATATAAATTTTTAAATCTAATCAGAAACTATTAGAAAGCAAAGTGAAAGTAAAGAACTTAAAAAATCGATATTACATAAATTACGATTAAAAGTAAGTATCACGACGAATCATGCAAGTAAAATGTTTAATGCTAATATACGAAAAAAAAAATGTTTAAGGGATGATACATTAAAAAAAAATCATACTCGTATTATATTTTATATTCCTGAACTCTTTTATAAAATAAATACTTAATTCCCTTATGTATACTTGGAGACAATCGCTGTTAGTGATAATTGTTGATCTTTTAAATTATTATAATGAATTGTATTTTTTGCTATTTATTTCAAAAGGCATTATTAATTATCCTAATTCCATTTACTAATTATCAATAAATAATTAATAAATAATAATAAAATTAATAAATTATAACAAAAAATACATTACAAGATAAGATCATATAAATTTATATCAAGAAAAGTCTCAGGTGCTACTTGAGTTTGGCTTCCGAAAATTAATTAATCACACTGATTGAATCAAGGAAGTCATTTATTATAAAGTACAATAAATAATGGTATTACATTAAATGTGGTAAAGGAGCAGGATTAGACTAGAGACGAGAGTTGCTACCGAGATGATCAAATATGGTGGGCCCTGCGTCTCTGTCTGATTCTTATATGTGAGCAATTTATGCTGGACGAAGGTGATTGACATTAAAAGGATATCCGGTTTGATTAGCAAGGGCAGTGAAATTAATACAAAAATGTATGCCAGAAAAGTGTAAGAGAGGACCAATGAAGCTATAGACGTTGGAAGAGGTTACATGGATCTATTCCCTACAAATGATCACGAAAAATTCTTTTGCTATTGTGGACCGTGAATTTTTCGTGATCATGGCGTTCGATAGGGTAAGTAAAGAATTATGAAAGAAGAAAAGGCGTTTGATAGGGTAAGTAAAGAATTATGGTAGATAGGTACTGCTCCGGGACAATGTGAGCGGAATTTTGATGTAAGGCTGTAAAGTTACTTTATAGAAATTGTTCAGCCTGTGTGCGAGAAGGATGTCGCCTTGATTTGAGACTCAAACATATCCTATTTGTATTGAAATAGCTGTCTCCAAGTAATGAAATTGTTTATAAACATAATTGTAATATGGGTTGAAAATTTAGTGACCAGAAATTAAAAAGCCCATTAGGGAAAATTTAAAGTATCCTTTAAATTCCTTATTTTTCAAAAACCTAGACAACACTTATCGTTAAAGGTTTCAAATTATAATCATAGTCATATAAGTCATAATATATATTTTAATATATATAAATTTATACTATTCATGTATGTATGTTTGTTTACGTGTATGTATATATCTATTTTTTTTTTATTTTATGCTTCTATTGTTTGTATGTTGTCCCTCTATATGTTTCTTTTACCTAGAATAGAAATCTTCCTTAGGGAAGGCCACTTTTCTCGACCTAATTTCTGTAATCCCTTCCTACCAGTTCTCACAACATATCGCATGAGAAATTTAAAACATCGCAAGAACACAAAGACACGATCGAAAATGCTCCGCAGATCCTTCGTAGTGAAACTCACAATAATAACTATTATTCGACCATTTAAAAGATAAATTCTATAATCTTTTAAAAAATTATGGCTATATTTGCCAAACACACATATTTCATATGTACTAAAGAAATCATTAGACTGATATTGATTACGTCAGTATTCTTCTACTACTTTATTCTATACATTTTACTAACCCGAAAGTAAATATGGTAGAGTTGGAGATATTTTACCACAGCTTGAACTAGCTCCAGATTCCTTACTAAATAACACTACGCTCTAAAAAATATGCTGATATATATATTGACAGTTCATATAGTGGTCGATTATACAAGACAATTGCAATCTTCATAGCCAGAATGTATATTTTTAAAATATTTTCACTACTGCTATCTAATTATTGCAGGAATGAAAGCACCAATATATTTATCATTGGAAGTCTGTGCCTATTCCATAGTAATGCAAAAGAAATTTTAAGTTAAAATAACCGGTCAAGTGCGAATCGGCTTTCCCACCGAAGGTTCAGTGATTCTAGTAAGTCAACGGGGACTACGACTTGTAGAATTTGAAAAACTTCTACAAGTCGTAGTCCCCGTTGACTTAAATGTGAAGTTTGCGGGCGTGTCCATAAATATTTACTTGTAATCTCTCTAATTTTAAAATTGACTCTAATGGATAAAATGACAAATATTAAAAAAACGGAATCTCAATTTAGTATTTTTTTTTGAAAATAGGAAAACATAAAAAGCACGTGTCAATGGATATAAATAATAACATCAAAAGCTTTCCGCAGCTAATGGTATAACGGTCTTTGTCGACGTTCGGTAAATGTATCGCCGTGAAAACGGCTATAAAGACCACTCCTTATCATAACGTAGCATGGCCAGCAGATTCCATTAGAAATATGCCGTAATGGTAGAAAAAAGATTTATGACGGGAATAACTATTACGCCATGTTGACGCCATGCCATCGTAGGGCAGTGTCTGGACGTAAAACACTATGGCTATAGGAAGAAATCAATTATTTTCAGGAAAAAGCTATTAATCACTACATAAACATACATGGAATACAGATATGACATACATATATGAAATATATAAAAGAAATTCTCTAATTGACGGCATTTATCCATATGATGTAACCCAAACCAAAAGGACTTTTTTTTTGGTTTCTGGTCTGGATCGATTTACTAAAGTATTTTTTCTAAATAGACAAAAGAAAAACAAAGTTTATTTTTTTGTAACCATTATATCACTGAAGGACAATAAGTCCGTCTGTATGTACCACAAAAAACATATATATTACTTATGAAATTCGCAGCGTAATTATAGATCTTCTAGTGAGTCTACAAATCCGAATTTTGGCAAGAATCTGAGCTAACGGTAATAAAGGAGAATCAGAAAAACAAAAAAATATTTTTGGAGGTATATAACAAAACAAATCTTTATAGAATAATATAATATTTGTTGTAGTCTTTTACTTATTGTAGCTATACTCACCTATCTTTACTTTTTTTCGCCTTCTCAGATCCAACTGGTTTAACAAAAGATTTTTATCAATTGATAATAATATTTCTGTGTTCGATACTGCATTTATCAAAGACGCTTTTAAGCTATATTACGGTACGTTAAAAGTTTTAACGTAGCCCACTGTATCCGCGATGAGAGTTAACGGCCTCATAGAGTGTGTCATTTATGACACATGACACACTACTCTAGTTAACTAATTATTTATACTGGACCTAGCGGGTAGGCCCGCATATGAAATGTATTTATATAATACCAACTACAAGTTACGAAAAGGCTACTGTACAAATTCAACAAAAACCATCCCTTATTTTCCCACTCTTGATGACTTGATTGGAATCTTTTATTTAACTTTTACATGGACCAACGGTCGGTCAAATAAGAGATATCTAAAAGAAAAATATATACGAAAATCTCCGAAAAGCAGAGGCATCAGGGTACCTGAAGATCCATTTCCAAATTTTCCAGAGATCATTGAATAGCAAACCGTTGTCTAGCTCTACTGCAATTCTATAATGTTTTGTGTATTCATAGAGCAACATTATATGGAGTAGCCACCTGTATATATCGTTTCCTTCTGCCAAACCTTAAGACAACTTGCTACTACTACTATATGTGCGGGATATGATAAATCAAAAGAAACTAACGGAAAATTGAACACATACAAAATTTATTAAAACTTACAAAATATCACAGAAAACTACAACGAAAAAATTACAAAAAGTTATTAAATTTCCAATTGTAACGCAGAGCCACAAACGTATGACTATAAAACCGACATGTTGTGGGTTCAATTCCCACCGGAGGAAATAAAATATTTAGTAATTTTATGTTATCGCTCTAGTAACAAGGCAAACGCAAGGCGTTGCGACTCGCCACTCAACAGACATTGCCTCTAAAATTCGGCGGAAGGGCGAAACGGAAGTGTATTGTATTAATGTAGTGACTTAACAATAAGTTCCCAGGTTCCCTCCGTCTAACCTGCTTTTAGTGGCATACAATTTTAACTCCTCCAAAAATTTAAAAATTATATTACTTAACGATGATGTTAAATATGGTGAATTTGTTTACTTATCCAAATGGGTTGCTCTAACACTAATTGCAGATCTGTCGGGCAACTGATCCGATTTTTTTTGCTATCAATGAACGCTAGTATTACACTAGATTGGCGATCGATAAAAAAACCGTGTAGATATGAAATCGTCTTATTAATTGGAATTTAATATGATAATAAGGCAAAGCGCGGCGTTGAGTTCCGCCACTCAACACGCAATGCCTCAAATTCGGCAGAAAGTGGGGAACGGAAGTGAAACGGAGTGTCATAACACTAGGTTTCACTTCCGTTCCCTCTGCCTACCCTGCCTAGTGCGGGATACAGCGTGAAGCTGAGAAAAAAAAAAAAAAAAAAAAAATTAAAAAATATGATATCGAGTCCGTAGTCGTCTGTAAGCTTACTGGTTTTAAGATCGAATTCCGCTCAGGACTAACAATCATCTAGTTATTTTATATAATATTTTCATTTTCCCGCACACTGCCAACGAGGTAAAGCACCGCGTTGAATTACGCCACTCAATGTCTTTAGAAGAAGGAGAACGGAAATGTTTTTATAGGAACGGAGTATGCGAAGAACAGAGAGTTTCCATCCTCCTGCCTACATGTGCAAAATACAGCTTAAAAATTATATGATCGTGTTTTAAAACGGAAGTCATTCTTAATATTTATTACAGTATTCCTCATTACACTCAAATTTATTGAAACTAATAAAGTAATAAAATTAAATGTACCAAATTAGAAAAGAAGATAAAAAAAACAATTCATAAATAATAAATACATAAAATTGCACTTAGCTAGGTAGGCTCCCTCTATCAGGTAAAAGATAGCTTTATAAAACATCTACTTAAGAATTAAAATATTTTTCGATAAAAAGGTACGTTTCACGTGTTAATTAATAATGCAAAATACGCTAAAAGCTACAATATCCGAGAACATAATTAAATATTAATGCACTCACAGTTTACGATTACCTACAGATGGATGTGAAGAAAGATAAATTTATTATCGAATAAGTACCGTTCATGTTGTTAATATTTATAATATTAGATATAAATTTGCGTTTTTTTATTTTTTGTTGAGTATATTTTAATATTATTTTATATTCTCGTTTCATCGCTCTGGTAACAAGGCAAGGCGCGGCGTTGAGTTCCACCACTTATCTCGCAATCCCGTCAAAATTAGGCGTAACTGTGGAACGGAACGTAGTGTCTTAACACAAGGTTGCCATTTGCCCTCCTATGTGCGGGATACAGCGTGAAGCTGCGCGTAAATCTAATAGTATAAACTCACTCAAGCTTATACTAATCGATTTAGTTATAACATGTATGGAAATCTTGTTATTATGACGGCAATATACGTCATTTTTTATAACACCTAGATTGACTTAAATATATTTAATCGCATATTTCCATCGTGGTTCTTCCGAACTGTATCTGGCTGTAGATGATATAAAAATTAGTTTTACCCGTCTGGAGGATAATGAGCGGCGTTGATTTACCCCCACTCAACCACGCAATGTCTTTAAAAAATGGGGAACAATATATATATATATATATATATATATATATATATATATATATATATATATATATATATATATATATATATATATATATATATATATATATATATATATATATATATATATATATATATATATGTATATATATGTATATATATATATATATATATATATATATATATATATATATATATATATATATATATATATATATATATATATATATATATATATATATATATATATATATTCTGCCTAAGCTAAAATGACACTCGTATATAAACACCTGATCCACTTATAATATATAAAAGAACTGTGACATGTCTATCTTTTATTAGAGCTCTTATGTGAATAATTCAATATTAGAATTTAGGGTGCATTTGCAGCATGGATCTCATTTGCATACTCCCTGTATTATACCAGATGAGGGATTTGATTAAGTCAACTGACTGTTATTAGTACGTGAAGACGATGACGCTAATTTTGAAGTGCTTTGTTTCAATATAATGCATTAATTTATTTCTTATGGGCCTTTAAGTAAATATATTGATTTGATTACTAATATAAACGTTGTGCAGGCAAAACAAACTAGTTAAAATACAAATATTTCTCAAACAAAAACTTATGCTTATAATGAATCTGTAACCGATCACTGTCTGTACAAGAAGATTGTCTGTGCAAGATATATTAGAAAAAAACTTATTGGGACGTTTACAAATAAAAAAGTTACGTTAAAACATTAAATTCGATAAAATTGTTCAATATTATTATTTATATTGCTGATTTTTTTTTTGTTTTCAAGTGATAATATTATTAGAACAAGAAAGTAGTTGAAAATTTGCAAATAAAATAGAGTAATTCAAGCCGGTTGAAACCGCGGAGCAGTAGCTAGTAAATAATAAAATTATCGTTGAAATATATAATTTTCTCAAGTATGACGTAACTATAGCATATGCCTTTCTCGTTCTGATATAATATGACATTAATAAAAAGTAACATATCGGAGATATTTAGTCGTATTTTCATAGTAAATATACGTGAAGCAGTATAGATAAAATGTAACTAATATCCTAAGTCTGATGATTATTTTTTCAGGCGCAGCCCTAAAATATTTAACCTCAGAAAAATAAATGCAGATCACATGTGACTTCCCTGTATGTGAAAATACGTAAAAATTACAAAACATGACGTACGTCTGAATAATTGTCTATGATAATATTCCTAAATCGATATTAACAGATTTGACATAACATAACTTCTTTAGTTTCTATACTAACTAAATTTATTTTGTTAAAGAGTCAGTATTATAATTATTGAGGAAAGTAACTAATTTTGTGCTTTAAGCATTGTAAGAAAACAAAACGAGGGATTCATTATTTAATATTAATATTTGCTCTTTTATTACCACAAAGCGCGGCCATTGATTCCGACGCTTAACACATTTCCGCAGAAAAAAACAAAGTGTCTTAACAGTAGGATCTCTCTATTCACCCCGCTGTCGGGTTACAACGAGAAAAAAACCGGACCACACAACGTTACGTTCACAGCATATTTTTAAACTGTCGTTCATCACCTTGAAGTAATAAAAGCATATATGAGAGGAATTATTCAAGATTATGACATTTTTGGAAGCTTCCGGAATTTTCAGGTAGAATATCAACGAATTCCTTTCATACAAAAGCATAAAATCCTTAAGTTTCAGGCTGTACCCCGCGCATAGCAACGCGGGCAACTAAGGAACACATAGTATTACCTTTCTGAATATTGCGTGTTTACCTTGTTACCAGCACAAAGAAATAAAAATATTAAATATTTTATTTCTTCGAGTGGGGATTAAATCGACAACCTGTAGCATTTACAGTCGGACGCTACTACACCTACGCAACAACAAGCGCCTAAACCTTAAGATAAACAATACAAGCGACAGTATTTATACTCGTAAGTTATTTCAATCTTAGTCCAAAAGCAACTGCGACAACCCCGCCAGAGGGATTTACTATGTATTTATTAACGAGTCTAAGCGTACCATTCCCAGTGGATCCAAAGTGAATACCTGATGAGTCGGGGTCTCAACGACAATGTGATGTTTGTACAAGTACGTATTAGGTACACAGAATGTGGACATTGGGACAATTAAATAAAATATTCCTATTGATGTGACGCAGTTCGTGGCGCTGGGGCGCTTGGGGTTGTAAGCGACAGGTTGTGGGTTCGATACCCACTAGAGGATATGAAATATTTAATATTATTATTACTTCGCTCTGGTAACAAGGCAAAGTGTGGTGTTGAGTTTCGCCACTCAAATCGCCGGAAAGTGGGGAACATTTGATACATACAGTGTGAAGCTGAGTAGATGTTATTAATGACAAGTTTTATCAAGCATAGATATAAACATTGCTAATTAATTTTATTGAGTTATTTATAGATATTTTGACTGTCCAACAAAATCAAGTAAGTAAAATCGAAAGCAATATATTTTTTAGCCACTATGATTTTTTTGAATAATGAAGTTTTAATATATGTAAATATTTTTGTTATTCGAAATACCTATACATTCACATTAAATTTTCTCTTGCAGTGTAAACGATTTTCGTAAATAAAGAAAACTATTATTTTTCTAACACGAGGTAAATGCTGTTATCTCTATTGGTGTTTGCAACAGAAGAAGAATGCAGAGAGTATTCTGTACCTGAGAAATTGCAAGCACTACGAGACTGTTTTATATGATTCGAACGTTGGCTTGCAGCCGTCGATACCAGGGGGATGATCAAAGCAAAGAAAAGCCGTATATACTGAATAAGCCGGAACGTATTTATAAAAACTAAACTTATAATATTGACTATTTGCATTATTATAATTTTTAAACAATAGCATTGTGTAAAATTCTGACAAAAATCGTTCTAGTGAGCATTTCCTTGCGGAACTTTCGTAATTTTATTATAATTAATAATATATCAATAGGATCTCGGCAATATTTTAAAAAGGCTTTAGTCGTTGTTGGTGATCTTCTTAATACCATAAACTAATTAAAAAAAACAAATTATCTATATAAGTGTCTTACACAGTATACCATAAAGAGATGAAATGCCTTGTTAGATAAAATCCATTACTCATGACATGCTGTATTTATTTATATATCAGATTTATTTTATTCAATCAGCGTTATAAAAAAATATAGATAGAGACAAAAGGCCGATTTAATGGTATAAAGAAAAGTAATCCAGACTATGTAGGAAATAAATGTGCAAAACTTAGCTGGTTTTCATATTTATTTTAACATTTTGTTACTGTAAAGACAGAGATAAGTCTGTTCTCCACTTACAGCCGAATTTTATTAAATTGCATGGTGAGTGGCGGAGCTGAACACTGCACTTTGCCTTATTGGATTTTAACACCGGTAAAATATTTGTAAATCGCGTTATTGAATATAAGAAAGCAATAATATCTCAATAATAATAATAATCAATTCACATTTATATAGCAACTAGAGACATGCCCGCGGCTTCGCTCGCTTCAATTACACTATTTAATTACCTAGTTTCAACTTCTTTTTTTTGTCGTAATGACATTATGATTTTTAAGACAATTTATAGATTCAAAAATAAAATATCAAGTAAATGAATAAAACTTTAGTAGCAATTTCGTTGACCTTAATATTTTAAAATGGCCTACCTGGATTTAATAAAATAGTGCATTATTACAATTAATACACGTAGAAGAGGAAGGAGGTAGAGAGATTGTATATCCTTTTTCCTAAAGGTCTATGGGTATTATAATATAACAGTGCACTATTATATATAAATGCCTGCCATGTGCGGGATACAGTTTCACGCTGTGTCCCGCACATGGCACGATAGGCAGAAGGAACTTGGGAACCTAACCTAGTGTTAAGACACTCTGTTCCACTTCTGTTCCTCACTCTCCGCCGAAATTGAGCCATTGCGTGTTGAGTAACGAAACTCAACGCCGCGTTTTGCGTTGTTACTAGTGCGAAGATATGAAAATATTAAATATATAAACAAATAAAAAATATATATATTATTTTATGCTTTGACAATATTGACATTATAGACATTCGGCGGAACCCAATAGCGCAAACTGACAAAAAAAGTTTTTTTTATTACCATAATAAGTTTCAATAGAAAATCCGCAATAAGGTTTTGTTTTTTTTTTTTATTTTTGATATATTATGAATACTTTGTAACTAATAAGTATTAATTTTATGTTAGTAAGAAATTTTGGCCAATTTAAAAACAAAAAAAATAAACATTCTACCTTTAAAATGAGCACATTACTTGAAAATATAACATTTTTTAAATACATTTATTTTATTTTATACATATTTTATATATAATTATTTACAAAATTGTATTAAAATTACATCACTATACATATAGAATCCTAACAATCTAATTTCACTCACCTAACTGTAACTTCAGACATTGCGAAACTCAACTACGCACAACCTATGAAAGAGGGGAAATGAAAAAAAACAAAGCCTACAAATGGCTTTAATTACGCATAAACTACAAAAATAATTCTAAACGCACTAATCAATCTACAATCTGAGCGCCATATACTCCACACAGGCACCACAACAATACCTAACACACCATATCTTTCTTATCTTAGTCATTATTTAAATTGACTTGACCAACTGGCTAACTGATGTATGATAAACTCTATATACGGAAATGTTATTTTACAACAAAACAAACAAAAAAAAGAAGAATTTTTTTTTCTTTTAAAAAGTTAGTATTTTTTTCTTTCATTCCGTAATCTATGTATAGCAGTAAAAATGGTAGGAACGTGGGGTTGACACAATATGGAATAAGCCCCAAGCACCATCGTATTTTGGAGAAATAATATATTTGGTGACAGAATTCAACACTGCTGCAACTTTACTTCTAAACTAAAGAAAGCTAACGTCACAGACATGGCTTTTCAAGTAGAACGCAATGTCAATGAAAAATGCCTCAGCCATATATTATAATTATTATAATATTGTAAATAAAATCTGTAAAACATTAATAAATGTAAACATTTAATGAACTCTATCTTTATTATTATTTAATGGCACGTCTAAATATCTTTACCAAATACAATTTTATATCACATGTCATTTGTGGTTTCAATATTAATTGTGTTGTACAATTCATTTTAAAATGTTCATCCCATAATGTAACTACGTACATAATGTTTAAAAATATCAATAATATTGTTTAAACATCATTTTTAAATTCCTTTTTAATTACCTTCTAACCACAAGCTCATATCTTATAAAAATGTTTTTTTTTCAAGTAAACTATTTATGAGTAGTGAGTTTGTTGCGGCACAGTAGCACAAAGTCTGACTGAATATACTGCATTATGGGTTCCAATCTCACTTGGTAAAATATATTATTTTGCTTTCCCTTTCTAGTAATAAGATAAACTGTGGCCTCAAACATTGGTTAAAAAAGAAATCACTTACCTTGGGGATTTTTGCAAAATATCCAGTTCTAACATCTCTAATAGTCGCAATATCAAGCATTTCCACTTCCATATTCTGGTCAGTCCAGTATAAAAAGTAACCCTTTGAGTCTACCCGTAATGTAACAGGTAAACCAATGCCTGAGTCCTAAAAAGATTAAAAATATTTTTTTGAAATTAAAAAATAAATTTAAAAAGGCTGTTAACCTTAAAACAAGTAAATTAGTTAAAAAATCAATGTTAAATAAAATAAATGCTTAAAAAGTATAACTTAAGTGTAATATCAAAAGGATGTTTTATCAAAATTTTAAGTCTTTAACTGAAAATAATTAACTCTCAATAATGAAATCTCTACTAACAAGTTAAATGCAGGGTTTAGGTCTGTCACTCTACATATAATATTACAAAAATTGGACATTCTATAGTGAATAAAATGTCCTTACACTAAGTTTTATTTGTCTATCCTGCCATATGTAGAAAATATAAAGCTTACAAATAGATTTTGAGTTTATGATGATACCTAAGGTACTTTCATAGATTTTTGCATATTAATGAAAAATATATTCTATTACAAAAAAACTTCTAAAAATATTGAATTATATTGTTTTTAATTAAAATTAATCAATTAAAGGTATATTTTTTACTTCTTAGAGAAACCTTATTTACATTTTAAATTCTTTTAGAATAAGTACAACTATAAAGTTGTTTAAAAAGGTACAAAATATTATTTACGTATATAAGATAAAAATGTATAAATAAATCAAATAAGGTTTAATAATGTTACATACTTCATCCCATTTGATGAACTTTTCTCCTTCTTGCAAAGCCTTAGGCACTTCAATCGGTTTAATAGTTGCGTTAGAAGATTTAGTGGCCGTCGTCATCTTGAATAATAAACAATTATATGGAAATCATAAAACTATCGTAGATAAAATCCATCATCTTCCTCCCAGAACACAAATCTAAGATATTTATCAATGTTTCAGACACAATAAAGGCACAGTTTTATTATTTCTGTTATAACACAAATTAACTATAAATTATTAACAACTAACTTAAGACGCTACACTATATACAGTTAAGAGTTATATATCCGCTACAACACGATAATTTCGCACATACTCGCAACACGACGAAGCAGAACCACCGAATATTTAGAAATGTCAAAATCAGAAATCTACATCTATTCACTATTCACATTCAGTTCGGATATCTACCTATTATAGTAACATAACTTTGAATTCACTAATCGGATACATGTAGTAAAATATAAATATGTTACTTGTTCCAAAGCAATAATGTTTTTTTTTATAATCAATGAGATTGATCGTATTTTAATGTTCATTTTTTACACTCTATTTAAAAAAATAAATGTTGTATTTTATTTCTTCTGTATGCCATGACATCAAAAATGCCATTTATAATTAATATTATACCTCAAAATACCATACGATCTTACTACATTTAATTATCCATTAAATTTTCATACATTTTTAAATTAGAATTATATTTAAAGCCGAAAATAGTTAGGTATAAAACATCCATGAATTTAAAAAAATAAGTTATTGACAAATTTATGACATTGGCAGATTCAAGCTATCAAGGAAGCCGTAGGTACTCCTAGAAGCAAAATATTGTTATGGTTAGAAATAAAGACAACATGTAAATAATTATAAAACAGACTATTTTATTATATATTTATTGATATAGATAGTTTAATATTTTAAAATATATATCATATTGTGTTCTTATATTAATATAAGTTACATTTCCGTGGAGAGTGTAGAGATTATAAGTATAAATTAGCTGTTAAGTATTTTTAAATTTGCAAAAAATGGCAAATTCCGTAAACATATCAATAGAAGCACCTATCGAAAATCAAATACAAGAAATTACTTATGATGGACAAGAAATATATCAAGCGTGAGTTGATAAATTGTTGTATATTTTTCGATTGAATATTATATTAATTTTTTTTTATTCAATTCTTTACTTAGGTCAAGCTATATATAATATTATTTGTAACAAAAAATGTTTCAGGCCTTTGTCCATGTCGGAAAATCTCAACCGATTAGCTCAAAAAATCGATTTTGCAAAAAGTGATGATGAATTCTGTAACATAAAGAAAGAAGGTGAAAGTAGTTCTGATGTTAAATCTGAAGAGGACAAGGAACCGGGTTACCAGTCAAGCTTATGGCCGTGGGACTCTGTAAGGAATAAACTAAGAAATGCATTAACTGAAGTATGTGTGCTGGCTGATGTGTTGAGTATTGCTAAGGAAAAGCGATATATGGTAAGTGTCATCATGTTATTGTAAGTGATTTTTAAGTATTTTAGAAACATTTTTATTCTTCCAGCTTGTTAGTGTCCTACTTATAGAATGGTAGGTAAAGGAAACCTCATGTAAAGATACTCAATCTCACTCTCACTCATTCCCACAAACAATTCCATTGGCAAATCATTGTTTGTTGCCTTGTAGAATTTTAACACTGTGTTTTGTCTTAGAACTAGTGTAAAGAAACAAAAATATTTAATTATTGATTGAATATTGGCTTAAATATAATAAATTAAAATATTGTGATATCAAACATTTGAAAGCATTTGTAAATAAACAAACAAAGAAATAATGAGTAAGATTAATTCATTTATTTAAATAACATTTCAGGTTCTTGATCCTATACAAGCAGATCAAATAGAAAGCCGTCCTATGGTCCAAGTGTATGGTAGAAAGAAAGCTCTTTCCGCAGCAGGAGCTGTGCTACTCAATGGAGTGGAACGACTAAGGGCCAGCGAAACTATGAGAATGACACGGAACATGCCAGATTTTCATATTGATCTATTAAGGCTCAGACAAAATTGGAGATTAAAAAAAGTTTCCAATACAATTGTAGGGGATTTGAGCTATAGGACAGCTGGTTCTAAGTTTAGCCAGACTGGAGTTTTTGAGGTATGCTTGTTTTATATATTGCTGGTGAGTCACTATGTTGGTGAGTCACTATGATTCTGGCTTAGATTAGGTTTAGGTTTAGAATAGGATCACCCTGGTACTGATGGTGTTGTAAGAGGCGACTAAAGTAAGTGTGGGAGAGTCACATTGTCAGAAATGGCAGCACTGCGTTTCGCATTGGATAGTGCCGGGCCCTGGTGTCCATCCACCTTAAAGACGGGTAATGCTCCTATAGCTCCTCTTACCATCAGGTGACCCGTACGCTTGTTTGCCCTGTCTTATCCATAAAAAAAAAGATGCTCAGACAGATTTGATTTTACTATATTAAATTTAAAAATGTATAAAAATTATAACATAGCTGCATTTGAACCAAAACCTCTTAGAAACTGTCCAAGCTCCCTGACTAACTCAGCCATATGTTCTCATCAAGATAAATCAAAATTATTATACACTTTAAAACATATATAAAAACTTGAATGAAGCAGGATATGAACCCTTGCTTCTTGGAAACCATCTTAATCTACTATAGCACTACTTTCTATATACATTTTTAAATTTAGTATTTTTCTTTCCTAAGTGTGGGATAACACTCTAAACCATAGTAAAACATATTATACACTTGTTACAACTTATTAATGTTGTTAGCATCTTGATTTTATTACTTTTATTACATTTGCTTATGATCTTCTTAAGTAAACTATATGCAAATAATGGAAAATTAACGTTCAGGCCGGCCATGGCGTTTTCACTGTACTGAACATGCTCTATGTCTATCCTGTGTATAGCATGATAGGTACAAACAACCTAGTGTTAAGACAATCCATTTGGTTTTTTTTTTATATATTATATAATTTAGTGATTGCTTTTTAATCTTAGTGTATGAAAATGAAAATTATTCTTACTCACTAAATGGATATCATACTTTACAATCATTGTGTTTACAAATTATTGTATACAAAAATATTACAATGTTTTCATTTCTTGTTTTTTTTTTTTTTTGTTAGAGAAAGTAAATATATGTAGGTTTAAAATATCAAATGTTGCTATATATAGGCTATATTTAATGTTTTATGTTTCATTTCTTCGCTCTGGTACAAGGCAAAACGCGGCGTTGAGTTCCGCCACTCAACACGCAATGCCTCAAATTCGGTAAAATTGGGGACTGGAAGTGGAACGTAACTCTGGTAATAAGGCAAAGCGCGGCGTTGAGTTCCGCCATTCAACACGCAATGCCTCAAATTTGGTAAAAATTGGGGACTGGAAGTGGAACGGAGTGTCTTAACACTAGGTTCCTGGGTTCCCTCTGCCTACCCTGCTTCGTGCGGGATACAGCGTGAAGCTGAAAAAATGTAATATTCTAAAAGTTTGAAAGAAAAGGATAATGTAAACAATCTTATTCTATATCCCTAGACGTTAAGTTAAAAATATCAAATATTTCATTACCTCAAGTGGGAATCGAACTCGCAAACTGTCACATACAACTATCTGTCATAACTTTAATTAAAAAGGCAACTGCCTGTTATCAGGTAACAAAAGCACCAGAAGAGCAAATAGCTCAGGCAATGAGTATGAACGCAGCCGGCCCCACGCCGTCCGCGCTCCGGGTGACCGTGCCCCCGGAACTACAGGGTGTTGCGTTCATATCTGTTGTTTGTCAGAAAGGTAGGGCTATTTGATCATTTATTATCATTGGTTTAATTTAATAATTATTACTGCTTTACTACGACCCGCCTGTGGCTTTTCTCGTGTTAATAATATATTTTTTTTATGTGCTAATCTCAATTACTTACTTGTTCATTATAAACATTACACACATTATATAAAATTTCAGATAAGTGAATAGAAATTTTGTAGTCGTTTTGTTGATCTTAATATTTTAAATTGACATATTTTTTTTATTTATTATTTGATTTAAGTAAAATAAATATTGATTTAAAAAATATAATAGTGAAACCTGCATTTAAATCTGCTTAGTCGTTTTTGTACAAACGCACAGACAAGTAGGCAAAAATTTTAAAATCACTACTTTGTGCCCTTTTACATATAACAATTTTTAAAAAATATCTTCCATGTACTGACAGTGATCGGTTACAGGTTTATTACAAGTATATTACTTATTTTTTGTTTTCGCAATAAAAATATAAATAAAATGTACTATAATTTATGCTTATATATCTGTCCGTATAGACAACCATCGGGTTGTGTATTAGAATCTTATTTAGGGAAAGAAATTAAAAGGTCTGTCGTGCGAACGTGTAACTGTAACCGATGGGTTGTGGGTTCGAACCCCACACGAGGAAATAAAATATTTCATATTTTCAATTTAAATATTAATTGTTTTCATTTCTTCGCTCTGGTACAAGGCAAAATGGGGCCTTGAGTTCCGCCACTCAACACGCTATGCCTCAAAATTCGGCGGAAAGTGGGGACCGGAAGTGGAACGGAGTGTCTTAACACTAGGTTCCCAAGTTCCCTCTGCCTACCCTGCCATGTATGGGGTACAACGTGAAGCTGAGAGGAAAGAAATTATTTGTGTAGCTCTGGTAAAAAGACATAAAGCGGCGTTGAGTTCCGTCACTCAACAAGCTATGTCGCCACAGAGTGGTTCAGTTTACCCTCCCATATGGCACACCGTATCAAGATAAAGGAAAATATTGTATATAATTCCAGAACAAGAAGAAGTAGTTACAGCAACACTGAGTTCCTCAGCGCTGAACTGTCCGGGAACCCTGCCAGGGGACGGGGCGGAACTCCACTGGCAACAGAAGCTGGAGGCGGCCCAGAATGTACTGTTCTGTAAGGAATTGTTCGCGAGAATGGCGGCCGAGGCTGTCCAGTTGGACGCGTCTATACCGCACATGGTTGTGGGAAACCAGATTATGGCTACTGTAAGTGTTTTTTTTTTTTATTTAATTGTCAAGGGTACTTGGGAACCTAGGGTTGAGATTTTGAGTATTGAGTGCTGGAGCTCAACGCCGCGTTCTGGCTCGTTGTTAAAACCAGGAAGTAAATATATTAGATATTTCATTATCCTCAGGTGGGAATGGAACCGACATTCTGTAGCATTTACACTTGCAACTTGTGCCGCTGAGCCATGAATGACTTTATTTTTATTTAATTTGATATTCCCTCCTTCTTTTATTTAGTTATAATTTATATTAGATTTTAAATACATTTGTTGTTGTTTTTTGTTTTTTTTTAACGATTTTCTTCAATTCCTTTTTCAAATTCACGCACATGGTAGAGTAGACAGAATGAATAAAAAAACTTAGTGTTAAGACACTCCTTTCCGCACTTCCGGCTAATTTGAGGAATTTGCATTTTGAATAGTGGAACTCAACGCCGCTTTAAAAAATATATATCCTCGAGTAGGGATCGATCCCATAACCTGTCATGTTTACAGACACACGCTTGTGCCACTGCGCCATGATAGATCTCAGATCTAATTATTTATAGTTTTGTTTTCACAATGAATATTAAAACATTTCCTTTCATTCCAGGTATTGCCAGGTATCCAGCTGTTGATTGGTCTCTGTCATAATAATGGTCAGAGTAACAATAATGCAGATTCTGTTAAGGTAAGGTTAACTATTTTTTTTTATTTCACCTTGTATGCATTTAGCAGAGGGAACTTGGGAACCTTGTGTTCGGATACTGTGTTCTGTTTTTGAGATAGTTCTATTTACCATTTTTCAAAAATTCTTACAGCATTGGTTTTTTGTGTGACGGGAACGCCGCGTTTTGTTGTCAAAGCGAGAAAAGATGTCCTGTACATGTTGGACTCTAAGATATTAGAACTACGATTTGGCTCCTAGTGATTTTCGAAAAAGAAGTTTTTAAGCGATGATCATATAAACGATGTAATTTCAGCTTATTTTAAGGGCAAAGATGAAATATTTATAATTAATTAATATATACGGATCTCCAAATGCCATACATATTGATACCTCTGTGTTCGTTTATATTAATTTAAAAAAGTACATAAATTAATTTCAAAAAAATATTATGATAACAATTGAAAAAGATTTTTTATTATTTATTTAAATTATTAAAAAGATTTTTTTTTCTTATCCTTTATATTGCAAAGTTAATAATGGCTTTAATACTAATATATTACTTTTTTGTATTTTCATTGCGCAGTCTTGCTTGGAGTAGTGCCCAGCCACTACGTGAAAGTTTTGTTTATTAGTTTCTCTGTTATCCAAGTTGTTCACTACACTGACATCAAATTCCAAATACATAATTGTACCGGTGTTGCCATTAAAAATCGATCAAGAAAATAGTTATTGAGTTATAGAAAAACCGTGGTCTATTAGAAAAATATATTTATTTTAACATACCTAAAATGCTAATTTACATTTATGAACGTAGCGGGATTTGAACCCGCGGTCTTGAAAATATTTTATGGATATTAGACGTTTTCCAAGAGGTGCGGGTTGAAATATCGGTAAATCCAAAATTTCCATATTTCCTTAAAAATATAAGTGTATAAAGACGTTGTTGGTATAGTTCTGTGTTTCTACTGCGTTTACTATCAAATATCACTCACTCACTCAGCTTCACGCTGTATCCCGCAAATGTCAGGGTAGGCGGAGGGAACTTTGGAACATAGTGTTAAGTTTTGCTGAATTTGAGGCATTGCGTGTTGAGTGACGGAACGCCGCGTTTTGCCTTGTACCACAGCGAAGAAACGAATACATTAAATATTTATACGGAAAATAGTAAATATTTGAATGTGTTCCATGCCCCGGACAGAGCGAGGAGCGCGGCAACAAGAACGAGCACGACCACGTGCTGGAGCACTCGCTGCACCAGCTGCTGCGCGCCGTGCACCACGCCAACACGCACCACCCCTTCCCGCACCCCGCCACCGGGCCCCTCGGGCCCTCCAAGCGCCGCTCCGTGGCGGGTCAGTCGCCACCACCCACACCGTTATGTTTTATATACACTTTATTGTACACCACAAATTATATTACCAGTGAAAATGTTTTTTTTTTCTCAGTTTCACGCTGTATCCCGCACTAGGCAGGGTAGGCAAAGGGAAAGAAAGTGAAATCTAGTGTTAGGACACTCCGTTCCACTTCCGTTCCCCACACAAAAAAAAAAAAAGAAAAGGTTTTTACACTTGTGAACCACGAATGGCAGACGACCTTTAGGTTAGGAAATATAAAAACCCAAAATAAATAGTGGGTGGTGCAAATATACATGCATGTATGTATAATATGTTTTATTTGTTAAAAGTAACTTAGAAATGTCTATGTGACCAAGTTATTATAAAAAAATGTGGAGACACGTGGATACTGTTCTTCTGATATGACTCTAACTAAACTGAGCTCAGACGAGAGTAAAAATTATGGAAATGTATGGTCATCTTCCTGCTTAGGGAAATTGTCTTTTTTCATACAAAGTAGGGTAGGCAAAACAAACTTCGGAATCCAATGTCAAAGGCACTCAGTTCTGTTTTCAATTTTCCTTTGAACTTAATGTGGAAATCGATTGTTTTATAACCAGAGCGAAGCAATAAAAATAATAAATATTTAATTTCCTCGCGTAGGGATCGAACCCACAACCTGTCACTTATAATCACACGCTTGTGCCGCTGCGCCACGACAGGCCTCGTATACATTATTTATTTAGCTTCACCCTGTATCCCGAACACAGCAGGGTAGGCAGAGGGAACTTGGGAACCTACTGTTAAGACACCTTCTGGCTAATTTGAGGCATTGCGTGTTGAGTGGCGGAACTCAACGCCGCGTTTTGCCATGTACCAGAGCGAAGAAATGAAAACATTAAATATATATAAATATTAAATATTTCATTTCCTCGAGTGAGGATCGTACCCACAACTTGCCGATAGTTAGCTAGTTAGTAAGTTGTATATGAACATAACTGGTCAGGTCCGATGGCGGCGGACCGGTACGAGCTGCTGGACATGAGCAAGGAGCAGTCGCTGCTGGAGCAGATCATACAACAGGCCCAGCACTTCTTCATGAGGCGGCGCAGCGAATACGTCCTCGATACTATTGCCAAAGAGGTAAGTGCTGGTGGGGAACATGGGAACCTAGTGTGTCTATCCTTTCCGATGAATTATCGAGGTGTTTTCTTTCATTGGAAAGCTAGTTTTCTTTTGTAAAAAACGGGCTAGCAGTTTAAAGAGTATCACCTTTTTTATACTTACAATAAATATGTAATCGATCTATGTCTGTACATAATACAAACAATCTTATACCGCTGTTTATTAATATTTTGGGCCCTTTTATTATTTCTTTCGTTAATTTCACAAATAGCTAACCACATTTTAATGCAATTTTCATATGTACATTTTGGCAACTCTCTGTCAATATTTAGTGTTAGGCCGTGGTCCGTAATTAGCTTACATCGCTCACAGCGCGACAACGCTCGGTCCGTATTGAGCTTTTATCGCTCACAGTTAGCGTTGTGAATAGTATGACGTCACGTTGCCCACATTCCGCCTAATTTAAGGCATTGCGTGTTGAGTGGCGGAACTCAACGCCGCGCTATGCCTTATTGCCAGAGCGAAGAAATTAAACATTAAATATTTAAATTGAAAATATGAAATATTTCATTTCCTCGACCGGGGATCGAACCCAGAACCTGTCGGTTACAGTCACACGCATGTGCCGCTGCGCCACGACAGGCCTTGTTTTATTTCTTTCTTGTTTCTATATGTTTAGGTAAAGGATCCTCTAATAGTGTCTCACTGGAACGCCCTGAACAGTCCGACGCAGTCGTGTGTGAAAATTAACATAATGGCGTATGGGTAAGTTAAATATATGTTTTATTTATTACTTCATTTTAAAAATTCCGGAAATTCCTTGCTTCCGTTTCCCATTTTACGTTGTATTTTTTGATGAGATGCGGATTCCAACGCTGTATTTTGTCACGTCACTGGAGGGAAAATGGCCGTTGTGGGACAGGGGTAATTGTGTGTGACTTTAAAAGCGTCGGTTTTGGGTTTGATTCCCGTTCGGGTTATATATAAATACTTTAATACTTAATATAAAATTTACTAAGCAGATTTCAATAATAAGAAAAACTATAATTTTAGTGGTCTTTAAATAAGGCAGAGGGCCCAAGTTCCCTCTGCTCTGTCTCCCTCAACCAAGTTAAACACTCCGTTCCCCATTTTCCATCGAACTTAAAAGCACTGTGTGTTGAGTGGCGGAACTCAACGCCGCGTTGCCTTGTACCAGAGCGAAGAAATGAAAACATTAAATATTGATACTGAAAATATTAAATATTTCATTTCCTCGAGCGGGGATCGAACCCACAACCTGTCGCGTTAGCTGTCTCACGCTTGTGCCGCTGCGACACGACAGGATTTCTTATATAATCCTAAGATTAATTTTAAAGTATAATCATTTTTTTTAAATAATTTAACGTTACTGTATTATTATATAGATTAGTTAATGAAGCCACAGTCATTTTTTTAAATATTTTTATAAATTGTACTAAATTTTATATTTTATTTTCTCATTTTATATAAACAAAACAAGCATGATGTATAGCAACATTATTTATGGTCACCATAATAATAATAATTTTAATACATATTATTGCCTATTTATTTAACTTTACATCAATTTCCATAGATAGGTATATATATTTTTTTTCTTATATTTTTTAAGTAGATATCTACTTTGTTTATGTTTTTACATAGGCAATAAACTTAAATCGAAATATATTATAAATAAATTTGTATTATATTTTTTTTTGTTTCAAAGTAATTTGTGTACATTTATTACTTTTTCAACATTATTTTTTCAATTATTAATTTCAAAAGATTTTTTTAATTTTTTTTTTGTTATTTTATCAATAATTTGAATAATAAAATCTATAACATTAATTTTACAGTTTTTTGTTTTAACGAAATTTCTTTAACATTTTCAATATTTTCTATATATCATTTCCTATTTTTCAATATTTTAAAACAAAAAATATTTTTTTACTCCCTGTTTATATCAATCTAATGTAGCATTTTATTCATATGTAAAAAATCGTTTACGGATTTAATTATTTGAACGTATTTCCATTAAACATTGTTTAAAAAGTATTTTTTTCTAATTTGTAGTTTTACAAATGTATATACATTTTATCGTAGCGGGATTTGAACCCGCGTCCCTCGGGACCGTAACCTTGTCCTGTTTGTAGTTATGACGCAGTATGCAGGACCTCGTTGGTAGTGCACGTGGGGGAGAAGACGCTGAAGTGCATATGCAGGGACGGCAAAGTGAGGCACCTCTCGTACGAACTGCAAGAGCTGAGGGATCTTATATATTGTCAGGTTTGTTGTTATTTTTTATCTACAAAATATACTCTATTTTGTTGTAAATTATTATTTATTTCTTTGGTAAGTTCCAAACTATTGAAGTGGATTCGATTCTTTTGATCTGGTAACGAGGCAAAGCGCGGCGTTGAGCTCCGCTGGATCAGATCAGATTTGGCGCAAAATGGTGAACGAAGTGTCTTTACACTAGGTTCCTATGTTCCTCATGCCTACTCTGCCATGTGCGGGTTGCAGCGTGAAGCTATAAATTATACTAACGTTTTTTTTTCTGTGTTAATTAGGATTTTGTACGTTATAAATAATAAACGAGCAAATTTTTAAAAGCTTAATTTGTTGCATGTTAACCGTTTTCTAACAAAAGAGGAGGTAGCAAGTTGATATGAATTATATTAAATATTTAAGTGTATAATTTCTTGGAGAACGATAATGAAATTTTTTTTTTGTAATTAGTATGATTTGTCTTAAGCTTATGTATCCCACACATGGCAGGGTAGGCAGAGGGAACTTGGGAACGAAAAGCTATATCATTCTGTTGCTCACTGTTCATTTAAATTGATCATGTGCATGGAAATTGTCATAAAACATGTTTTTAATTTTATATGAATACATTTTTTATTCTAAAAATAACCAATATTTTAACCAGTAGGTTAAATATAACTCGCGAACCTAGTGTTAAAACCCACTGTGCTAATAATGTATGTTTCCGTGGTGGCCAGATCTACCAGCACCAGATGACGGCGGTGCAGGCGGTGGGGCGCTGCATGGGCTGGCAGCTGCTGGCCAGCAGCGCGCACCTCGGCGCGGGGCCCGTGGAGCCGCTCGGGAACGCCTCCTCCTGCCTGCTCGCCTCGCCCAACGGTACGACCCACGCGCCCACGGCTTGGTGGGTGGTGGGTGGTGGGTGGTGGTTGACGGTCGAGTTTGAGCTCCAATTGAGGATATTCTCTTTTTTTGTTCATTTCCTCGCTCTGGTATTTGGATAGTGGAGAACGGGACAGCGTCTTAATAGATTCTCAAGTTACCTCTGCCTATGCTGCCATGTGCGGGAAAGAGTTTTGATGGAGACGGAGTGATTTATCACTATGTTCTTAGCTTCTTTAAAAATGCCTACATAATAAAGTGTAAAGTTAAGGATTTTTGTATGTATTCTTGTCACTATGTTATACGTATATTGATCACTGTAATGAGCTGTTGGATTGTTTTTAAATTCGCTGCTTAAATGAGTAGTTGGTTAAAATTTTTAGTCATTTTTATATTTTTCAGTTTCCCAATTGAAAGATAGGCAGGGGTAACTTGGGAACCTAGTATTAAGACACTCCGTTCCGTTACCCACTACCCGCCGAATTAAAAAGCGTTGAGTGGCGGAACTCAACGCCGCGTATTACCTAATACCCATCCAAATCAAAAGAAATTCAAATACAGTGTATACTTTTTGTTTCGTTGTAGAGTTCTTATCGTTATATAACCAGGTTATGCTTTTTTCTGCTTTACAAAGAGTTTATGGTTATATTTTTCAATTAGACAACCAGTTAATAATTAAAAATTTAAATACATTTTTGTATAACAGGCGACAGAATGATAGCAATCAGATGCGAACCGTCAATCGCGATCCAGGTGTTCATAGCTCAGTCGCCAAAAAAAGATTTCTTCGTCAGCGAACTGGTCCAAGACAAGAAATGGGAAAACCTGGGCGGAGCCTTCAAAGAGGTCAAACTAGAAAAAATGGAGGGCAAAAATTTCTTAAACAAAATGGAATTACTTATGGCTTGTTTAAGCAGCCCCTCTTAAAAAATAGAAAAAAATATTATATAGTGATAATTTATTATTATGATCTACTCATCTTTTTTTTTATATATATATATATATATATATATATATATATATATGAATAAAACTGCAAGTGTTTGTATTTGTGTTTTTTATTTATTATACATAAAGAAACTTAGCCCATTAGGTGCTTAGGTAAAATGTTAAAGATATACTGAAGATTGTTCATCCATATCTTGACTTCTATAGATGCAAATTAAAATTATACCAAGGAACTGAAACAAACAAAATTCATATTAATTAACATAAAATGTGCCACACAGCATTCCCCTATGGGGGTAGTATTTTCATTTGTGCACTGGTAGTGAGACAGAATACGGAGTTGAGTTGTGTCATCCAATCACGTCTCCCACACACTGTCAAATTTTTGGGAGACATTTCCGAAAAATTAAGTAGTATGTATGGCAATAGTGTTTTAACACTAATTTCCCTGCTACAATAAGAAAAAATAGTATTAATTAAGAAATTGGAAAATATATATATATATATATTTTAGTTTCACACTGTTCGCAAATTATAGCAAGAAAGGCTGACAAATCTAACGTTAATTAAAGACAACACATGTTCAGTAGCATAACTTATCCATCAGAGTGGGGAACTGAAAATATTTTGTGCCCCCAAGTTGGAATTGAACTCACAACCATGAATGAAAATAAATTAATAAACTACTCAGTTTCACGCTGTATCCCGCACATGGCAGGATAGGCAGAAGGAACTTGGGAGCCTAGTGTTAAGACACTCTGTTCCACTTCCATTCCCCATTTTCCGCCGAATTTAATAAACTATTTACCACTAAACTCCTCATTAATACTAAAACCTTCACATTAACAAAAGATACTCTTTATTTGATATTCCTCAATTAATTTATGTATAAAAACTTAACAACAATAGTATAATTTCAATATTTAATTTATTCAATGCTATTAATTAATATAGGTGACTTAATTTTTCAAATTGTAACAATTATTGTTCAAAATTAAACATAAATATATTGCAAAATACTATTAATAAACAAATATTATACCAAAAATTAAAATTTTTATCAAAAACTAACTTCAATATTACATAAAATACTTATCAGTATGAAAAATAAATTTAATTTGTAATAGCAAAACAAGATATGTAAAAATTTGGATTTTATAATAAGGAAAACCAGTACCAAGCGATATCAAATTAATTCAAGGAAAATCATCAAAAGGTGTTTTACATACTTCACCAATAACAATTTAGTATAAACTAAGAAATTTATCAATATAAGCAAATTAAATAATTTGAGGCCTGTCATGGTACAGTGGCACTTGCTTCCAACTGTAAACACAACAAGTTGTGGGTTCAAACCCACTCCAGGAAGTGAAATATTTAATATTTTCATTTATTTGCTCTGGTAACAAAGCGCAGCTTTCAGCTCCATTTCTTAACACAGAACTTGCCTCAAATTCGGCAACAAGAGAAAAATAGAAAGAATACAAGGTTCCCAAACTCCCCCTCCTGCCTACCCAAACATGTGGGAGTTACAGCCAACTGCACTTACAACCTGTTGCCAAAAACAATGATATATCATAGACACATAGACCCCTTGTGGTAAAATCACAAGTTGTCTATGCTAGCTAGTGTATTGTATTTAAAGTTTCTTTAGCCCATTTTTTATCTTATATAGCAAGAAAAATCCTAGTAAGATATCCCACCCTAATTTTAATTAAGTGATAGGTCGTTCATTTTGTTATTATAGCAGGGAAATGAAAAACAAGTGACCATGTGGGAGTTAAATTGCATTTAAAATGTCAGATGCAGTGCCAATAGAAAAAAATTAAATAAAAATAATAAAAAAACATATATTTACTACTATTGTAATAATAATACTAAGTACAAAGTGGCCTCAATTCTGTTTTTACACTGATAGCGTCTGTGTGAATAGATAACTGTATCATCAGTGAAGTGTGCTACAATCTATTTAAAATCTTGAAGCGAAAAAAATTGCAAATATTTTGATATTTTATAATTTTCTTTTGAAAATTTTACTATATGTACTTAAAATATGAGGTTATTTAAGAATGTTGTACGACTGATAAGTCATTGCCAAATTCTGTCAAATAGAGAAAATAATTTTGAGGTTTATTTAAAGAAAACCATATTTTGTGTTTCATAGTGAAGCTAAAATAGAATTCAAGCATCATTTAGTATTTGTACATAATTTATAAGCATTATTAACAAATTACAACACAACATGAGTAATTCTTTAAAATAACCTCAAAATATATGAAAACATGCATATAAAGAAAAAAAAACAACTGCAAATTACCTCTAATTCCTTGGACATCAACTTCATTAATCATCTTTGAAGCATTAACCCCCAGTATTAAACAGACATTGAATTTTAACACTTGGAAGGCTTCAGATTACGATAACACTAAACCTAACTAAATGCTAGAATTAAATTAACATCGGGTGATCGGTGACCTAGATCTGGAGTTTCCGCCGTAGCTTGAGCCGTACCCGTTGCCTTGGTTGTTGCGGTTGAAGGGCCTGCCGCCGCCGTAGGACCGGCCGCCGCCCTGCGGGCCCCCGAACGAGCGCCCCCCTCTAAAGTTGCCTCCACGCCCGCCTCTGAAATTACCGCCTCGGCGAGGACCGTCCCGTTTTCTCGACAACTCTACTTTTAATGTAGCGCCTAACATCTCGAATCCATTCAATGCCATACAAGCATCTTCCGCCTCCTGCATGTTTTCAAATTCAATGAACGCAAAACCTGGGGGGTTAAGCGCGACCCACACGGAGTTGAGCTTGCCGTATTTATCGAACTCGCGTTCCAAATCCTCCTTTTTAATGCCCTCTACGAGCCCGCCCACGTACACACGAGTCCCTCCTGAGCTCATGGTGATTTCTACAAGTAAATTTTAAATATTACAACGATTGGACGCGGTCAATCCATAAATACAAAATACAAAGAGCTAAACATTAAACAAGATGTCGTCACGTCAATAACGATGCCACGACACCCGAACAAATAACTCAACTTGTAACCATAAATAGTTTGTACTTACGTGGTTTTTTTAATGTACGCGCACGTAAATCTACACTTAAACTATATGTTATGTTTTATTTTAAGATTTAGAAACTAAAACTATTTTTAATTTACTTAAAATATGAAAAACTGGATCAATGAAGTTGATGATTGAACGGTAAAGAAAGAACGAACAAATTAAATTGTCTACTACGAGTTAGTGTTGCATGTTGTAAAAATTTTGTAAAAAAAGTTTTTGGTAATAAATAAAATGTATTATTTTCTTAGAAATAGAAAATATTAGATAATAACCACAATAACTACACCGAAGCACAATATTTCTATTATTTATAAAAAAAAAAATTTAAAGCTTGTATTTTTGTATTCGTCAATGATTTTATATTACAAATAGAATGAATGACACTTAGGACGCCACGAACGAACGAAACAGTGAAAGGTGAATGAACGAAATTATGTGACGTCATTATTTAGCAATGGAGGGGAGGAGGCTTTCAAGTAAAAACAAATGAGGTAGGAGGAAGGCAGGGAGGAGGGATTCGATATGAAACCGGCCAAACTACTTTGTTCAACGGTCGTCGGTTGACGAGGCGCGTGTTTTCGCTTTTTCCCCTATTATAACACAGCCCCACCTTTGTTTAGTTGTTTTGGAACTTATCAGACAAAGTCTATTCATTTACTTCAAACTTGAAATTAATTTATATTTTATTAAGTAAAAAATATATATCTCACACCGCCGGTATGATAAGTCATTGTGTAAAGTACCTGTGTTCGCCTCAGTGCTAGCTTAAGGAGTCAGGTTGTCAGTGCGATGAATTTTAATTAATCCAAAATGTGTTTCAAAGAGATGGGGGTGCAAAAAAGACATAGTCAATTCAGTGATACAAAATACAAGTGGCGGACGATAGTTTTGTTTATGTGTTTTGTTTGTTGTGACGGGCAAGAAGTTAGGATAGGGGAGGATCCTTACATGTTAAATAAGTCGCTAGGACTAACCGAGTTACCCGGTGGCGTAGTGGCCGCGGGCAGAACTGTTTGGAAGGCCGAGGGTAGCCCGTACCTTCTCCGTGATGATTTATTAGTAGAAAGACAAGGGGAACTGGTGATAGAACCAGGAGTAGAAGTGAGATTCGCGCCCATGATCGGAATAACTGTGCGGGGAAAGCTCGTTGCTATAGTAAGTATTAGCCTTAAGGTCTTTGCAATCGTAACTTGTTTTCCTGTTTACGTGTACTGCAGTGAAATGCCAGGCATTCCTGTCTATTAATAACAAAGACGATACTTAGAAATGTTAAGATCATTTTTATCTTGTCCAATTCTACTTTTATGTTTAAGATTAAAAAAGTTTTTCAATTATATTGTATTGTTAACTAAAAAAATATTGTCACATGTTACTCGGAAACGGATGCCTTTGTTATCAGATATTTTAAATTTTCTATAGTAGTTCACATTTATGAATTAAATTTTAAAATATTTTTTATTTTATCTAACTAGAATCTTATAAAAAATATTTTTGATTAGAAACTTTTTTTTTTATTAAAAAGAAACAGATAAAAAAGGTTTTCAATTAAAAATGTTTTTGACATTACGTCAGATTTTTTTACGATGATATTATGAGTCATTTTCTTAAATAGGTAGTCTTGAAATTATAGAAATATTTTAAAACTATATTACTAAAATAGGACATTGATCTAATAAACATTTACCTATAAAGCAAGCCAGTCCCTTCAATTGATAACGGTTGATAAATTGCAAAAGTTTGATAACGACAAGTAGTCTTTGATAACAGCACGCTCGCGGTCTATTGATACGTTCACCTGCTAGCCTAAAGCAAATACTTACATAATACGTGCAAATAACTTGAAATTCACAATGCTGAATAAATATTTTGACAATGAATAAGAAGTAAAATTATAAAATGGTCATGTGTGCCTTTAAAGTCTTTTTTTACATCATATTTTAGTGGCATTTAAAAATAATATTACTAACACCGGATTTTCGGTCAGTTACTATTAATAATATTAGTCAATTTTTTTGATAAATATTATTTACCAATAATTTATAAACTTAAATCTATCGAAGGGTCGTCGTGATGCAGAAATAATTATTTCCTCACTCTGTTAAATAAAAAAACTGTTGTAAAAAAAAAAACAAAGCATAATGATAATGTCATACAAAAATCTTAAAACGACATTTAACAAATGTACAAATCCCGATACCTTCTAATGTATGTAAGTGTATTATAATTACGATAATATATACATATTCAATTCATACATTTTCTCAACCACTCTTTGGAAATGTATGAAAAAATAAC
The DNA here is from genome assembly GCA_019049475.1 of Eueides isabella. Taxonomy (NCBI): domain Eukaryota; kingdom Metazoa; phylum Arthropoda; class Insecta; order Lepidoptera; family Nymphalidae; genus Eueides; species Eueides isabella. Next base: position 12,372,177 of record CM032386.1, on the reverse strand, counting down.
TACGAATTTAATTTAAAAACCGATTAAAGCCAAACATTTCTTATAAAACCTTGAATTGACTTAAAAAAGTACACGTAAATCTCCATACTTGCACATCCTACGCTACAATATATTACGCTATATGTATGCCACATGATTCATAGCGCAGATGTTCAAAGGCAGGACATTGAGACCTGACCCCTGTATAATTCAATCCTATTGAAAAATCAGACTTGATTGTAGGTGCGTGTTAGAGAAAGATTAGTGTTATGTAAGATTTATGTAGCTTTAGTTAGATTTACGCTGTAGAGCACATGGTAGAGTAGGGAACATGGTAGGGTAGGGAACTTGGGAACCCTGTGAACATTGTGTGTTGAGTGGTATTACTCGCCTTGCGAAGAGCTAAGAAATAAAAAAAAAGTATTAAATATTTCATGTCGAGTAGAGATCGAATCCACAAACTGTCATGTTTACAGCCGACAAGCCTCATTACTTTCGTAGTATTTTGTTTTTTTTTTTATGTTTATTATTTTTTTAATAAATACGTGTATGATTTAAGTAAAGATATCATTAAATCATAAAATATATATGGAGAAACAATCTTTTAGATACTTATAATTTTTAACTATATTGATATTATTAAAGCAAATATTTAAAAAATTATTTTTTTGAGATTTCTTTCCGATTTTGCAAAAGTAATTAGTTTAAATCTAATAAGAAATTAAGTATTATATTTATTACTATTTAAATAAATATTTAATTTGTATTAGAAAAAAACATATTTAACTATTTTAGTAAAGTATATATATAATATTTTTATAATTGTGGCTTCATAGTTAACATTGTTAATGGAATTACCAAAAGGTTATCTTTTATACTATTAGATTAACTGCCTGTGCCTAATTAGCATTTTGGGTGCTTCTAACTTAACAAATTATACACGATAAGTCATTGTCAGTACGTAATTTTATTTATAGTAATGTTAAGCTTGCCTCTTTTTCTTTGATTACTTCACTGTATCCCGCACATGGCGGGAAGGGCAGAGGTAACTTGGGAACCTAAATGTTAAGAAATTCTGTCCCCATTAAGACTTTTTCGTTCCCCACGCCGAATACGGCATTGCGTGGCGTAATTCTGTGCTATAACCGCGCCTTGTCTTGTTACCAAGGGGAAGACATGAAAATATTAAATATTTCATTTCCTCGAGTGAGGATCGAACCCAGAACTAATCGCGTTTATTGAGCGCGCTTGTGCCTCTGCACATAGCAGGCCTCGAAAATATATAATGTACATATATGTATATGTATTTATATGTACATTAATATAATCAATAACATATTTTGTATTACATTATTGTAAGTTTTATTTTTATTTTCAACTCTATACTTATATAGATATTATACTTAACAGGACATCCGGCATTAAGGAGGCACTTATCACCTAATTATTGGTACATTGTGTCCGTTGAGTTGCGAAACGTAACCTTTGTCGTGTACGAGAAAACAAAAATACTCAAAAATCGAACTCACAACCTGTCGATCACACGCTGCTGCGCCACGACAGGCTTCAAATACAGTTGCACATTTGTGCCCCTCCGCCACGATAGGTCTCAACGGCTTCAACTAATATAAGTAATATGTAAAGATTTTTGTTATTTTATCTAAAAAAATATCTATTACTATTATCAAAATTTTAATCAAGAACATAAAAAACCAAAAACAATATTTCACAATTTTTTACAATATATTTCAAATAATTGAAATTATGTCATTACAATTATATTAGAACGTAAGTACATTAGTTATGCTTCATTTGTAGAGCGTGGGATTGTTTGCGTCGTATCGGCCGAATGGTGCGTTAAATGTGAAAACCATGTAGAAACTATGAACGTTCATTCATTGTATAGAAGTTTGTTTTCAACTAAAGAACGAATTAACTTACTTAGGTTCACGCTGTAGCCCGCGCATGGCTGGTTAGGTAGAAGAAACTCGAGAGCTTACTGTTAAGACACTCCGTTCCGTTTACCACTTACTTAAAGCATTGCGTGTTGAGTGGCGGAACTCTACGCCGCGGAAATGTTGTACTGGGGATCGACCCAGTCGCGTTTAGAGTCTCATACTTGTATACCTGCGCTACGGTAGACCCCATAGAATGTATAGAACACAGGATAATAATGTTAATATTGGACCACGGCTCAGTACTTTATAGTAGGTATTGTAGCTAAATGTCGATTTTTGCTATGATTTAATTTAAAAAATATTATTTTTATTTTATTTTTTTTTTGTAATTTTTTTTATAAGTAAATAATTAAATATATTTTTCTTGTGTTCTGTAAAAAAAAAATAGTTCTATGGTAAACTTGACATAGGCGTTAAGTATTAATATAAATGTATTGTATATATAAATATAAATATGTGCTAGGAAATTTAATACGACTGTTATTTCAAATTCAAGTTTCTTATAAAAAGGCTTCACGCGTCAAGAAAAAAACGCTTTCACTAACGCAAGGGATGTTTTTTGTGAATCCAGTTTTATCATCATGGGCGTAAAAAAATGTAGAACGTGGTAACATTCTGTTCATGTTCGTAGTGGGACGGACATTTTACGTGGCCACTGGTTGGCTTGAAGTTATCTCTTATATTATAGTCCACCTTAGTACACAATTCTTTTTCATGTTTTATTTGCTATTGTAGTATAAAAAGAAATATTATGTACAAAAAATCTTTACATGTATCAAAGCCAAGTTGCCGTGCGCGCCATGGTTGCACGCGCAAAAGTGTATCTGTAAAAGCGACAGGTTGTAAATTCTATTCCCATTTCATAAAATGATATATTTAATATTTACATTTCCTCGCTCTGCTATCGAGACACAGCGTGGCGTTGAGTTCCGCTTCTTTACACGCATTCGACAGAACGCTTGGGACGGAATTACTTAATAGGATATTAACAGTGGGTACCCCTCTGCCTACCCTGTTATGTATGGGATACTCCGAAAACCAAAAAAATACTTTAATAGTAAGGCTTCTCGCGTCATAAAAACACTTTTACTATCAACATTAGTCGTTTTTTAGATCGGTTTTGCCATGACGAGGGTAAAAAATGCTGGAACGTGATGCATTTAATAGTGGGGTTGACTTTACAAAATGACTTTACTACACAAAAAAGGATACAACTCTAATGTACTATTTAAATGTGCTTTTTACGTGATTTAAGGTTTTTACTGAAGGTTTATTTTGTTACGCTTTCACTTTCTTACTTCTGTTTGTTATAAATAGTAAATATAAGTTAGCAAAAAGCACACGGCAGGGTATGCTGAGGGAACTTGGGAACCTAGTGTTAAGATACTCCGTTCTACTTCGATTCCTTGAAGAATTGCGTGCTCGGCTCTTTGAAGCATTGCGTGTTGAGTGGCTAAGCTCGACGCCGCGCTTTGCCTTTTTACCAGAGCGAAGAAATGAAAACATTATATATTTAAATTGAAAATATTTAATGGATTTTGCCATTCCCATGTTTCTTTTAACAAAAAGATGCACATATTATCAGCAAGTGCCCACGTTTGTTTAATTAGGACGCGTATCTAAATCGTGTCAACATCTGTAAACAAAGATAGTTATGCTCTATGGACATCTTTTGAGTTGTAAACGATATTCTGAATACGGTATATTCTTTGATATTAACTATTTCTATTCACCGCCTCACTTATAGATGTCTTTTCATTCTTTCAGCTTCACGCTGTATCCCGCACTAGGCAGGGTAGGCAGAGGGAACGGAAGTGAAACCTAGTGTTATGACATTGCGTGTTGAGTGGCGGAACTCAACGCCGCGCTTTTGTCTTATTACCAGAGCGAAGAAATGAAACATTAAATATTTAAATTGAAAATATTAAATATTTCATTTCCTCGACTGGGGATCGAACCCAGAACCTGTCGATTACTGTCACACTCTTGTACCGCTGCACCACGACAGGCCTCGTCATATTTTTTAAATACATCTTAAAGCTACGGCGTTGAGTTCCGCTTGTTTGACACTCAATGGCTTGATGTAAAATGGAGAATGTAAGTGTGAAGTGATCACTAGGTTCCCAAGTTCCTTATGTGCAGGACAGAATTTCGCTAAAAAAAGCCAAAGTTTAAATTTTGCCTTATTTTGTACATATTCAACATATATATCAAATATTATTTTGTTCTCATTATCTTTCATATATTAAACTATTAAGAGTATAATCGCTTTAAAAAGTCTTGAAACAACGACGTTTTTGTTTATTGAGCGTTTGTTGAAAGTTTTTTATGCTGCCATCATTTCTGTACGGAGATTTTAATAACAATAATTAACGTATAAATTTACGTATACTTTTATCTAATGGGTCATTAAAGGAACCACAAACACTGTCAAAAGTGCAAGACAGACGAACAATTCTTAAGTACATCCTGTCCGAGCTTAATGTTTATAATATATGATCAAAATTATTCAAACAATGATAAAATGTATGTCAATTAAAGTACAATAGATATTGTGAGAAATCATTTTAAATAACCTTACCGTTAAGTTCTCCTATATGTACATATATTATTATATTCTAATTACCAGTAGGTATATGTAACTATATATAAATAATATATTTTATTTGTTGAGGCCTGTCGTGGCGCAGCGGCACAAGCGTGTGACTGTAACCGACAGGTTCTGGGTTTGATCCCCGGTTGAGGAAATGAAATATTTAATATTTTCAATTTAAATATTTAATGTTTCATCGCTCTGGTAATAAGGCAAAGCGCGGCGTTGAGTTCCGCCACTCAACACGCAATGCCTTAAATCCGAATGACTTAACACTAGGTTCCCGGGTTCCCTCTGCCTACCCTGCCTAGTGCGGGATACAGAGTGAAGCTGAAGAAAAAAAACGTGCCTTATTTTGTGAAGTACATAAAAAAAAATAAAAATATATAATTTTACATATTCAAATTTACTTACCATTGTCAGTCTCATCCATAGCATATCTTGTTGCGATAAACCAAGTATGTACTTAATCTCGACATCTCATATGAAATGAGGTTCTTGTACTTACCAAACGATGTGTTATCTTGGTTATTTCACTATAAAATTATTGCAGCTCATGTACGGTATACTTTAGATAGACGATATGTAACGGGGATTTCGTACTTTACTTTAGTTTTAAGTAACTATTAAAAGGGTATTTAGTTAGGGACGAGTATGTAATTTAATGTCTTTTTTTTTCCAGTAGTGTTATGACACTCCGTTCCACTTCCGTTCCCCACTTTCCGCCGAATTTGAGGCATTGCGTGTTGAGTGGCGGAACTCAACGCCGCGCTTTGCCTTATTACCAGAGCGAAGAAATGAAACATTAAATATTTAAATTGAAAATATTAAACATTTCATTTCCTCGACTGGGGATTTAATTTAATGTCGATGCTTCCTAAACGTTTTTTTAAGACAAATAAGGATAATTTGATGTGTCTGTCTGTGGCACCTTAGCTTCAAATTGAATTAATTAATTTTAGTGCGGTTTTTAAATTAAAGTCCTGTTTATTGCCTTGTTCTTAGCTATTTTATGGAAATATTACTATGAATTATATGAATTATGAAACTATTTGGAAAGTATTACTATGAAAGTTAATGAAGATGCGTGCGTGTTACTACACAATAAATACTGAACGAATTTAGATGAAACTTTAATCGAGCGAGGCCCCCTTTAGTTTGCTAGTGTTATGTAAAGGGTCTGGATTAGCAGATAAGAGCTTCAACCACTTTGCCGATATATTAGTGATTTATTGATTGTGGATATTTTTAAATGTAGACATAGATAAAAAAATGTAGACATTTTTAATACTAAGACGAGAAAGTGCTATAAAATATTTTAACCATCTTGGTGAGTCAGTTCGGTCGGTCAGTCGGTCAATTTCGCCAAGCCTTCTCGCTCTTCGCTTCTCTCGCTCAGCCTTCAAGCCTCCTTGGCTTGATTGGTCTACCAGACCTCATGGTAAACCTTGTTGATCCAATAATAAGCGTTTTCCATCTTCATTTAACTAACGTTCAAAATACACAACAAATTATTCCCTAACCATACTGATCAACTCACAAAGGCTTATCTATGTTACCTTGTCCTGTGAATGACCTGTTATCGAAAAAACATTTTAAATTTACTATACAGTTAAGCTGCTGCGGTCGATTGGCCTCAGTTATTCATATATCTTGACATCAAATGAAATGAACATTGGCTAACCTTGGTAGTACGTGACGGTAGCTGATTCATCGTTTACTGTTTAATTCTTGTACAGCGATATTTGCGGCTTTGGAAAGGAAATAAATGTTATAATATTATACTTTTTTTGATGATGTTTTCATATAAATTTAAGCGCGGGCCTTAGATTCAGTGGAAATAGGGAACGGAAGAGATTGTCTCAACACTAGGTTCCCAAGTTCCCTGTGTCTAACTTCCCATGTGCGTGAAGCTGTGGTAATATATTACAGATGTTACGATAAGGTATTGTTTGCACTTACAATCAAGCTTAGACATATATCCCATGTACACCTTTAATTGGTACGTTGTTACATGATTCATCCATTGCAGTAAAAGTGAAAAGTTAACATGTTACTTTTACTTAATTAATTTTATATTTGGATTTTGAATATCTATGGTTAATGTTTACAGTTATGAATATACCTACGTAAGTCCTTAGAAATTTGTATGGTGGTTTTTTGTTTTTTATTTGTGAAATATATCATGATGCACCGTTATATAATGTATAAATAATTATATATATTGTGATAGTTTTTTTCTCAGCTTCACGCTGTATCCCACATATGGCAGGATAGACAGACGGAACTTGGGAACCTACTGTTAAGACAATTCGTTCGTTCCCCACTTCCCGATGAATTTGAGCGAGGCATTGAGAGGCGGAACTCAACGCTCCGCGTTGCCAGGTTACCAGAGCGAAAGGATGAAATCATTAAATATTTAATTCTAAAATATGAAATATTTTATATTCGCGAATGGAGATCGAACCCATTACCCTGTCGCGTTTCCATTCACACACTTGTGCCCCTTCGCTGCTATAGGCCTTAGGCATAGTAATAGTAGTAGTAGTAACAGTTAAATTTTCTATACAAATTTGTTCAAGGGTATTGGAACGCCATTCCTAAATAAGAAACGGCCTGCCTTGAACGTTAAGTAACAATTTAGCGGAATTAGCGAGTCTAGTCCAGTTAAGGTATAACTAAGGGCCCTTGTAACATGAAATCACATTACATAATTCTATTAGTGAATATAAAGCGCTTGATTGAATATCTATAAAATACTTAGATATTTAAAGATTTGTTTAGCGTATTTAAAGGGATATTCCAAGCATACTAAAGAAAAAATACTTTTTTTTTTCTAAAAGAATCGTTAAAGTATCTACAGTTTTCTCAAAAAAAAATGTCATTTTTTTTCACACTGTATCACGTATATGGTAAATTTGTAAATGAAACTCTCTAAAGGACACTTTCCATTCCTTTCCCCCACTTTCCGCTTAACTGAAGGCAATACATTTGTTATCAGTGTAAATATATATATATATATATATATATATATATATATATATATATATATATATATATATATATATATATATATATATATATATATATATATATATATATATATATATATATATATATATATATATATATTTTTTTTTTTCATATACTTAAGTAAGTGTCGAACCCACAATACGTCTAGTTTACATTCATACGCTTGTGTCCTTGTGCCACGACAGGCTTCTCGTAAAATTTGACTGTATATAAGTATTATCCATAGTCTTATGGCCCAAGATCCATAATAGCAATGCAACCTGTTATTGCATTTGGTATCACATCTGTATTTTTGTATATAAACAATTCTTTCCGATTGCATTTGAAATCATAAACTGCATGACTAACATGAAAATTAACTTCTTTGTTTCTCCACTTCAACTCTCCGCTCCTATTTTAGATTTTGCGCTATTAGGTAGCGGAACTTAACGCCGCGCCGTGTTCTTGTTGCCAGAGGAGGATTATAATCCTTTCCCTCAATAAGAGATCGTACTCACAACCATCGCGGTACATGTACGTGTGACACACTGTGACGAAACAAGATATCTTCAATGAATCAGATGTTATCACAATTAGTAATGTTTACACTATAAGTCATTTCATACTAAAACATAAAGTCTTGATACTTCCTTTACTATCTTTATTTATTGTTATTATCAGCTACTGTGTCAAAAGCGTACGATATTTCTTAGAAACGACAAGTCTTTATAAAATTCTCATAGCGGTTCTATAAACAGTTTAACGTTTAGTTTAATGTATTTGCAGCTTCACGCTATATCAGGCCGTGTTGCTGAGGGTAGGGTAGGCTTAATTGGGGTACTTGGGAACCTGGTGTGAACACACTGCGTTACGTTCCCTACGATATGTTTATATTATTCTCTCTCTCTCTCTCATCTTCACGCTGTATCCGGCATTTAGCAAGATAGGCAGAGGGAACTTGGGAACATAGTGATAAAACACTCCTTCTGTTCCCCACATTCCGCTGAATTAGAACCCCGTGAAATGTGTAATATTTTCGTTTCTCGGCTCTAGTAACAAAGCGAAGCGCGGCGTTAAGTTCCGTAACTCTATGGGTTTTTACCGGAAAGTGGGAATTCCGTTTCCTTATTTTAATAGGAACGGAGTGTCTTAATTATAGGTTCCCAAGTTCCCTCTATCTAGCCTGCTATATACAGGATAAAGTAATAAAATCTAAGAATAAATGCAAACATTTTAATAAATATGTGTGTTTCATTTAAATTGTATTTATTTATTGCACAATATTATTTCGCAAGTTCAATGTCCCGCAAAATTGGACACAAAGAAAGCTTAGTAACTTTCGCTGTAAAGTAATGGACCGTGTTATACTGATATACGTAAAAATACAGTAGATTGGTACCACGATCATTTCTTTTATGAAGATTGAATTTAAAACTATAGTATATCAGAGGTATTTTTTTTTCAGCTAAGGCTAAGTTAGGTAGGGTACTTAGGAACCTAATGTTAAGTGTTATTCCTTTTTCCACTTTCCGCTGAATTGAGGCATTGCGTGTTGAATAGCGGATCTCAACGCCGCGCTTTGCCTTTTTACCAAAGCGAAGAAATGAAAGTCACGTTTGCACGACCTTTCAGTTATATCTGCAGTGCAGTTTATGTATTAACAATATATTGAAAAATGCTGCCACTACTTCTTTACTAATATAGTAGAATTATGATTATGATATAAGAAATAATAAAACAAAAAAAGTAAAAAAAACGCATTTTCTAACTGGTTAAGAAAATTCCTTTAAAAACCTGAGGTCCCTGAGTCGCTAAGGGCCTATTAGGAAGGATGAAAAGTAAATACTTAAGACTTTTTTTCCGCTACGTTAATATCCTTTCTAATAAATTATTAGTTATTACTAGAATGTTTTTGTTGAGGCCTGTCGTGGCGCAGCGGCACAAGAGTGTGACTGTAACCGACAGGTTCTGGGTTCGATCCCCAGTCGAGGAAATGAAATATTTAATATTTTTAATTTAAATATTTAATGTTTCATTTCTTCGCTCTGGTAATAAGGCAAAGCGTAATACCTCAAATTCGGCGGAGAGTGGGGAACGGAAGTGGAACAGAGTGTCTTAACACTAGGTTCCCGGGTTTCCTCTGCCTACCCTGCCTCGTGCGGGATACACCGTAAAGCTATGTATGTATGTATGTACTAGAATATTTTGAAAACATTCATCATGTTGTGGTTATATTTAACAGACACTGCCATACAGCTTATTAGATTTTAATCTATACTTATAAAAATCTTTAACCGATCGCATATGGTCTGTATATTTAAGATACATTAAAAAAATCTTATAAAAGACGTTAGTTACTTTAATAGACCTGAAAATAATATTTTAAAAATGTTGTCTATTGGTCTGTACGTTTGTACGCGCCATATTAGAAATTGCTAACCAGATATAAATGCAGTTTTCACTATTTACTTTTGGCAACATTTCCTGAACATGCTTCGTGTATTGCTTTATTTGAATGGGTTGATAAATAAAAAAGATACGTCCATTTGAAATATTTAGTTCGACAAAATAGCTACACATTTTATATTCACTTAGCTATAATTTTACTTTTCAATGCAACGATATTGTCGTAAAACAAGAAAATATTGAGATTTGTACATAACGACAAAATAGTGCAATTCAAGCGGACGAAGCCGCGATCACGTCACTAATAGTAAATATGCATAAAGGCTTCGAGCTCAAGATATTCGAAGGGACGATCTCTTTTCAAGCGATCCAGCAGGTTAACGAACCCATTGTTAACTTCTACAGTCACGTTTGTGAAATAGTGCAATCGCACTGACTCGGAACGATGGCTTTAAATTATAAATATATTTACTTGTACTTTTACTTTGTCTGTCCAATTTTTTTTTTGGTTTCACGCCGTATCGCACCCATGGCAGTGTTGGCAGAGGGAACTTGGGAACCTTGTATAAAGACGTTCCGTTCCCATCTTTCCGCCGAATTGGAAATATTTTGTGTTGAGTGGCGGAATACAACGCCACGCTATCCTTTGTTATCAGAGCGAAGCAGTAAACATATTAAATATTTCATTTCCTCGAGTGGGGATCGAACCCACAACCTGTCTGTTACAATCACATGCTTGTGCCGCTGCGCCACGACAGGTCTCATATTCTATTATATATAATATATAATTTTTGATTTTAAAACTATATACTAAATAATATTTTTAATTTCACATATATATTTATATAATATAAAAGTAAAGAAAATGATGTTTTAACATATAATTAACTCGCCTCACACCAACTGTTAGTCATAACATATTCCTAGTAAAAGCGAATGTTGTAATAAGTGTCAGTGTTTCATGCAGCTGCATAACTGCCACCAACATTAACGTTCATAGTTTACATAATATTTTTTATCACCTTCACGCAGTATATGTAGGCAGAGGGAACTTGCGAACCTAGTGTTAAGACACTCCGCTCCGTTGCCAACTCTCCGGCGAATTTGAGACTTTACGTGTTTAAGTCGCACGCTTTTTGTTTATGAAATTTAAATTTGCAACAATATACTTATTTCTTAACCATACTAATATTATAGGTCTGTCGTGGCGCAGCGGCACAAGGTTGTGGGTTCGATTCCCACTAGATGAAATGAAATATTTAATATCTTCAATTTAAATATTTAATGTTTTCATCTCTATGCTCTGGTACAAGGCAAATCGCGACGTTGAGTTCCACTCAACACGTAATACCTCAAATTCGTCGGAAAGTGGGGAACAGAAAACAGATCTTAAAACTAGGTTCCCAAGTTCCCTCTGCCTACCCTGAAGTGTGCGGGATACAGCGTGAAGCTGAGTACTAATATTATAAATGTGAAAGTTCGTGAGGATGAACGTTTGTTCCACTTTCACGCAATTCTACTGAATTTATATAAAAATTTACAATAATATAGCGTTTACATCAGAATAACATATAGGTAACATTTTTGTATGATTTTTAGCTATAATATGACAATAGTTTCAAGCGGGCGAAGCCGCGTTTAAGTGGCTAGTTTTAATATACGTCCCAATTAAATTCTTATACACAGACTTTAGTTTTGATACCTATCGTGGCGCATAGGTGAATGGAAATGCGTCAGGTTGTGAGTTCGATTCCAACTTAAGGAAATTAAATATTTAATATTTTTAAATTAAATATTTCATGTTTTCATTTCTTCGCTCCGGTACTAAGGTAAAGCGCGACGTTGAGTTCCGCCTCTTAAGAATTTGGCGGAAAGGAAAACACCCCCAGGATCTTAACACGTGGTTCCCAAGTTCTCTCTGCATTTCCTGCCGTGTGCGGGATACAGCGTGAAGCTGAAAAAAAGAGTAAATTTAATTAGATTTGAAGCTATACTGATAATTCGGTTATAGTAACATTGCTACTCACTATTAAGTCCCCTTCTTGTACACTTGTGGTCGTATTTTACGACATCCTGCACCTTGACTACTTATCCTGCCACTGCTTGTAATGTTGCAGTTAAATAGATAAAATTAACTAGTTTTAATTATTAGCTTCACGCAGTATCCCGCATAAAGCAGGAAAGAGGGAACCGAGTGTTAAGTCATTTCATTACTAATTTTCCTATTTAATTTTCCTATTAAAATAAACTTTTATCAACATAAAAGTTTATGTTGACGCGTGAAACTAAACGCAGTGCTTTGTCTTATTTCCAGAGCGATAGAATGAATGTAGTAATTTGTATGAAACAAATTACTACATTCATTCTATCGCTGAATTGAGCACGTTGAGTGCAACAGTATGAAACATGTCAAACGGTGCCAGGTTTTATCGACTGGGAATAAAACCTGGCACCGTTTGACATGTTTCATACTGTTGCACTCAACGAACGGCCTAAGTATTCTTAACAATTGAAATAAAGTACTACTTATATTATAACTGTGAAAGTTTGAGACGAAGGATGTTTGTTCCACTTTCAAGTAAAAACTACTTAACGGTTTTATATAGAACTTTACAGTATTTAGCTTTAGACTACAATTTATATTTTTATTTTGTATAATTTATCTATAAGTACTATTACAATAGGCCAAAGTGAGGCATGTCGTGGCGCAGCGGCACAACGTGTGACTGTGAACGACAGGTTGTGGGTTCGATCTTCACTCGATGAAATGAAATACTTCATATTTTTAAATTAAATATTTAATATTTTCATTTCTTCGCTGGTAACAAGGTAAAAAGCGGCGTTAAGTGCCGCCATTAAACACGCAATGCGTCACATTCGGCGGAAAATGGGAGACGGAACGGAGTGTCTTAACACTAGGTTCCCAAGTTCCCTCTGCCTACACTGCCTAGCGTGAAGCTGAGTAAATGAGTGAGTAATATAACAATAGGAACAAGCAGGCGAAGCCGCGTTTGCGTGTAAGGCATTTGCGTTAAGATCCTTATCTAGCATATCTATTAATAAATATACCGCGTATTTTTATCCCACGGCAAGTTACATAAAACCAACTAATTCATTCACTTGTCTAGATAAGTATCGAGCTAGTTTGATCAGCGTTCATATATCTAGTAATTAGACTTGGCTCATACAGCGGCAGAAATTGTCAATTTAACTTTGTTAATAGTTTTTTTTAAACAACTCTTTTTTGTATATATAGGTACCTAGGTTTTTTTTTTTCAAATTGTTTTTTTTTTGTTTTACAGGAAAATAATCTTTACCTAAATCTTTTTTAATCTGTCATATAATTTTTAAAATTAAGAAAAAAAAAATATTTCACACAATAAATAGGATTTCGAATTGAAAAAAAAATATTGTATTTAAAAAACCGGTCAAGTTCAAGTCGGCCTCTCTCAGCGGCGCGGCTTCGGTACCAATTTCAGGATTGTACGTCCAAAGGAAGTACAACCGATAAAAAATGACACACTTTAATATGCACACGTTACATATGAAATTGTCTACTTTAATAGTTGTTTAAAGTAATACATTCATTTATACTGCAAGTTCTTACTTAAGTCAAATTTCATAATAGTCGACGTACAATTATTAATTTAGACATTTTTTAAGTTTTTTTTTGTGGCAAATCCAATCATAAAATGAAATTAAAAACAAATTAATTACATTGTAATGATTTTTTTTTATAAAAAACAACTAAATTTTCACTTTTAGGAGATTTTTTGGTAATTGTATTGTAAGTCCACACTTCATGACAAATTTTGTAACTGTAGGTCGACGGGAAGTATCATATAAGTTTCTTCATACAAAATGCTGCAAAAACTATACTTAAATGCTTGTATCTTTTAATCGCATTGAGTTAGAAACATGATACTTTTCTTACGTCCAAGGGACAAACGAGACAAGAGTGATATTTAATAGTAATTTTAGCTTGATACATTCAAGCAATCTTAAGACATCGAGCTCCGTTCGCTCGCTCGCGCTTCTATTGAGGAACCCCAAAAGGACCTCCGATACACTTACTATTTCCACCTCCATAAATAAACACTCTAACTTTTAATACTGTATAAATGCAAAAAGAGACAAGCCGAATAATATATTATATTTAACAGTTCAACGTTAGGAGTCCATTTTAATACCATAGAAACATAACACTAGGAGATATACTTAACCAAACATATTAACTGTTAAACACATTACTCTCCTTTCCGTCGCGTATCGGGTAAAAAATGCATATGCTACTATTATGCCACCATGTTAGCAAATCTTAAAACAGACCTTGTAATTATACATTAAAAACGAGTTCAATGTCTAGAGACCTATCTGGAAATGCGATCTCGTTTCGGTTCTACACGTTATTAAATTATAAATTTACATGTGTATTTATTTTTGCTTGAAGCGTGAGAGACTATTTATAGTGTTTGTTTTCGTGTCATAAAACTTTACGAAAAAAAGAAAAAAAAAATATTTTTTTTTTTTTTTAATATAAGTTGGTGTAGGTTTTTTTTCAGCTTTGCTTTGTATACGGAATATGGCGGGGTAGGCAGAAGAAACACTTCGCTCCCGTTTAAATCACTTAATTTCGGTCCCCCTCGGTGTTGAGTGGCGGCGCTTAACGCCAGAACAAAGAAAAGAAAATATTACCGTGACCACGGACTACTGTAAAGTGTTCGAAACGTCGGGTTTCCCAAAAATGTTTATCATTGAATATACGCGATTAATCCGGTTAAAAGAGTTTCATTTAAAATGTGTAACAATCGCGAAAATCAAAGACATTATTAAGAAAATATTAAATTTTTAATTACCTCGAATGGGGATCGAACCCACTACCTAACTTACCTCTGCACCACAAGCCTCATTCATAGCTGACGTAATTTAATAGTTAAACTAGATCAATTTTATCAACGACAAAGAAATCTAACAACCATTTATACATAACTTTCTATCTCACAATAAATTGTATAAAAACGCAATAAACCTTAACAAATTGATCTCGACTTTACTATCTACAATAGTATCTATAACGTTTCTCGCAAATTGCTGTACAGTGATTGCTACACTGGCATCTGGCACGGACAGGTTAGCGTTGCAAACCGCAATCACTATTGCATTTCCACTATGGGACAAATGCCACGAAGGGAAGATATTTGATATTATTTTTTGAGTTTGAGATCTTTTGTTACTTTAGCTGTATTTATTTTAAACTAGCGACCGCCCCGCGACTTCGCCCGCTTGAATTATACTATTTTATTTAGCAATTTCAACTTTTTATTTACTTCTATTAATTTTAAGATAATATCTATACTATTAAAGATTGAAATTTCAGCTAATTGACTAAAAAAATATGTCGTAATTTTGTCGCAATAAGTATTTTTACTTTCCACCACCTGGTATTTTTACTTTCCACCAGCTCATTCTGCAGAAATCCAGGGCAGTACGCGAGGCAATTAAGGAATCGTTGGCGGTAGTTTGATATAATAATTATATCAACTGACAGACAAATGCCACCTCAGTCTACCCGTGACCACGGACTACTGTAAAGTGTTCGAAACGTCGGGTTTCCCAAAAATGTCTACCATTCAATATACGCGATTAATCCGTTTAAAAGTGTTTCATTCAAAAAGTATTTTAAATTGATGGTAATGGTTTTTTGAGTCAATTTAAATAAAACACACACTAAACGTTAAAGAAAGGTTGCTAAAATATAATAGTAAAAACTATATTTAAATCTGGTTAGTCGTTTGTGAAATTAGCGCGACCAAACGCTCAAGCAAACAAACATACAAAAAAAAAATACTACCCTAGTACATTAATAACCCTCCCCTATAAGCTATATCTTCCATGTACAGACAGGTGATCAGTTCCAAGCTTATTATAATCATAGACGGACGGACGGACGGGTGTCTAAGTATTTTTATATCGTATATAAAGTATATTATTATTTAGTATAATAACAAACAAGTAGATATAATAGATGCCGTGTGATTCCGGCTTAGAATAGGATCACCCTGGTACTGATGGTGTCGTAAGAGGCGACTAAAGTGCGTGTGGTAGAGTCACGTTGCCAGTAATGGCAACACGCATGGGCAGACTCGACCGGATTATTACCACCCCCGGCATTTAAGACCGGCGTTAAGTAGTGGCTTTGGCCACTGCGTTTCGCATTAGGTAATGCCGGGCCCCGGTGCGCATCCACCTTAAAGGACGGCAACGCTCCTGTAGCTCCTCTGGAGTTAAACGGGGCCGTGGGCGACGGTGATCACTTACCACCAGGTGACCCGTACGCTCGTTTGCCGTCTTTTCCATAAAAAAAAAGAAAAAAGTTTTCGGCCGCCACTCCAGGGATTTTTTTTTTAACTTTGCTATTACTATTGGTGCGTGGAGAGCGGAGTGACCTCTGTTTATACGAGATCTACTCTTATGCAAGTCGTACAGCAAGGAGATATAGATAATATGAATGCTAACGCTTAGTTAAGTTAGTGAAAATGGTTGAATGTGGCAAATACGGATTCATTATGTGCAATAAACACAATTACATTAAAAGTGATTGTTTTAATTATACTAGTCTATCCTGACTGGTAATACACAAAAACAAAAGTCTATTGTAATGTTGAATAGATTTCGAAATGTATGGCGGCCTCTTTGCTTACACCTAGACAGAGAGACAATAAAAACTGTGTAAAAACTGTTGAATTTTGATATATACATATAAATGTTGTTATATGATAAAGTAAATGACTGAATTGAGGCGTGACGCTGGGGCACAGGTGTATAACTGTAAACGTGACAGGTTGTGGGTTCGATCTCCACTCGAGGAAATTAAAATAATTGATATAATTTGAAAATTAATTATTTAATGATTTAATTTTTTCGCTCTGGCAACAAAGCCACGCTTTGGCATTGAAATCCGCTATTCAACATTCAATGCCTGGAAATTGGCGCAAAGTGGGGCAATGAACGGAGTATCTTTATCTGAACCGTAGGTTCCCAAGTTTCTTCTGTCTACCCTGCCAAGTGCGGGATACAGCGTGAAGCTGAAAAAAAATGTTATTTTCGAAAAAAAAATAATTATAGTGCAAATCAGGTTAAAGCATTAATAATTTCAAGTCTTTACTAGAATTACTTAAATGTATCGTCTGATCTTTATGCAATACGCAAAATGTCTAAAGTGCACTGACGTGAGGCCTTTGACGATGTGCGACTTGTTCAGAGACACCGTTTACATAATGTACGCTCCTTTCTCAACAACGTATTCAAGCCACTACTTATAACATAGTTATATTAATATATTTTTAATATAATTCTGTAAACATGGATGAATTATTAGTTTTTCTGATTTTGATATTTGTTGCAATATGTATGAATTAGTGAACTTTACCAACGTGAACGAATGAACGACTGAATTGATAAAACTTCAATATCATAACATTTATATATATATATATATATATATATATATATATATATATATATATACATATATATATATATATATATATATATATATATATATATATATATATATATACATATATATATATATATATATATATATATATATATATATATATATATATATATATATATATATATATATGCCTTTTCCTTAAATTTTGTTGATATATAGTATATTTTTGAATTCGGCGATCGAACTCAAGGCTTTGACTATAAATGTCAACATTTCTAAAAGTCAAAATGGTAACTTATCATTGTGTGAGCCTTACCTATGATATGATTTATCAAAAAATATTTTTTATTACTATTGAAATATCTTTTATTTTACTATAACAATTTCATAACCTATATTGGTTATACTAACTGCCAATTGTTTATAACAAAAAAGGTCTTAAAAAGATTAACCGTAAACAGTACAATGACATGGTGTTGGTATGGTGTGACAGTCATTTAGCGAGATATCATCGTCCCGCTCTGGTAGTGCCCATGAAAAGCGTGACGTTTCTGCCCTGAATGATTATAAAAAGTGTCATTTTAAATATTTTTTCTACTATGCTTTTTTTGTTTCACGCTGCGGGATACCGCATATATCAGGGTAGAAGAAAAAACTTAGTGTTAAGAAATTTTCTTAATGTTTTTCACTCACGCACTCACTCAGCTTCACGCTATATTCCGCCCATAGCAGAGTAGGCAGAGGGAACTTGGGAGCCTAGTGTTAAGACACTCCGTTCCACTTCCTTTATCCACTTTCCGCCGAATTTAAGGCATTTTGTGTTGAGTAGAGGAACTCAACGCCGCGTTTCACCTTGTACCATAGCGAAGAAATAAAAACATTGAAGAATTTAAATTGAAAATATAAAAAATTTTATTTCCTCGAGTAAGGATCAAACCCAGAACTTGTCGGTTACAGTCACACATTCGTGCCGCTGCGCTAAGACAGGCGCGGTTTTTCTATTCTTTTTCATTCTAAAATGAAATTTATTTTAAATTAGTTATACAATTGTCATCTATATTAAAATGGCCATATGTTTATATTTCAAAGACTACTTTAGTACAAATTCAAGTCGAGTATTAAGTGTAAAGTATATAGTTAAGACCTAGGATTGGTAAAAGTGATTTCACAACAATAAATGTCATCGGTATACGTTCAAAGTTAATGGGCTCAAGGTTAATAGTGATTTTGCAATGTTGCAGTCTATGATCAGACTACATACATACATATATGTATATATATATATATATATATATATATATATATATATATATATATATATATACTATATATATATATATATATACTATATATATATACTATATATATATACTATATATATATACTATATATATATATATATATATATATATATATATATATATATATATATATATATATATATATATATATATATATATATATATATATATATATATATATATATATATATAATACCACAACCCCAGGTTGCCCTTGTTTCTATGTTAGGTTGTGGCGGTCGTATACAAATGTAGGTAGCTAAAAATTTTATTATTAAGTATTCCTATATTAATTTTGTAACAACCCTAATCCAATTAAAAAAAATCGGCACAAATTTCAATATACATCTTACTTTTCCTTATACAGCCCAAATATGTAATTTTTTTATCATCACTTATAGAATAGGCAACGTCATGTAAACTACAAATCGCTTTTTGGATGGATACATAATATATTTAATAATTTAATGATTTCCAATTTGAATGAATTTTCAGTAAGAACTACGATTGGGATACTTGTAGTGCAGGGGCAACTGTAAACTCGATAGATTGTGGGTTCAATCCCTAGTCGAGAAAATATAACATTTAATATATTTAAGTTCTACACGCTGGTGTCTACGCATAGTGCGGCGTTGAGTTCCGCCACTCATCACGCATTGCCTTTATAATTCAAGCCGGATTACATAATTGATTGAGACATTATGATATTGATAATACACATGTACAACCAGTAAGGTTAGTAACCTAACGTATTTGGTGCGTGAAGCCGTGACCAGATTACTTTGCAGTTCGCACGTATTGGTATGAACGTTATAATTGTTTGTTTTTATCTTTTGCTTTATTTTTCTCGCACACTGTAGGGTAGACAGAGGGAACTTGGGAACCTAGTGTTAAGGCACTCCGTTCCGTTCCCCATTTTCCGCCGAATTTGAGAAATTGCGTGTTTAGTAAGGGAACCCAACGCCGCGTTTTGCATTTACATAATAAATAAACCTTTGTGGAATTTTAAATTGGCATTTTTTCTCTATTTTGGCAAGAATGTAGATGAAATATACGAAGATAAACAGTAAAAAAATAATTTAAGGCAAGCTAGATCTTTGCATTATCGTTGAGTATAATAATACTCTTCTTCTCTATTATTTATTAAATTATACAAAATCAATGTAGAAATAACAAGAATTTGTACTAAGTGATTTGAGAGATAGACAAGCGGAAGCAAGACATCTTAAGATTACTTACCACGTACAACACAAAACAAATACTTTGTTATACTTTATACTTAAATTAATACAACGCAAAAGATAAATATTGTCACACGTGGCTCAGCAGCGGGCACAAGCGTGTAACTTTAACCGAAACAGGTTGTGAATTCGAATGCCACTCGAGGTAATAAAATATTTTTAAATATACTAACTTTCTCTGCGAGATTAAACACGACGTTGAGTTACGCCATTTTATCTCCAGAATTTGGCGGAAAGAGGAGAAGGAAAGTTTCTTGGAACTGGTGTGCTCAATACTAGGTTCCCAAGTTCCCTTTGCCTACCCTGCTATATGTAGTATAAAGTTTAAAGTTTAATTTAAACACTACACATAATAATTAATCTACTTTTTATAGATTAAAAGGACTTTCAAATATCAATAAAAACCTAATACATATAGTACAATTTATTCAATGATTGTCCGTTTGGACGTCAGCTATTTAAAATTCCATACGACGCCAAGTATCGTTGTTTGCCGGAAGTCTGTTCACAGCGTGGAATCCGACGGTTATTACTTACCACATATATAAAATAAGAAAAAGTGAAAAATATTCACTGAAATATATAAATAAACTTAAATATATTTATAGAAATATAAAAAAGAAATGTAAAGACTTAATATATTTATGAACCCGTGTTGGAAGCCATTTAAGGAAATTGGCAAAGTAACGTATTTAAAATCAAAATACACGTTGAGCGTTTATTTTAAGGTCATCAAGTCAAGACCTGTCTAAAAAAATAAAGTAAGGTTATTAAATCAATATGTTTTGTAAATATCTGTAAGCCTTTAATATTATACGAAATGAAAAAGCTTTAACAATTCTAATAGGCATGTTATGGCACAGGGGCAAAGGTGTGCTACTGATAACGCGACAGGATGTGAGTTCGATTGGCAGAAGAGAAAATTGAGATATTATTTTTTTTCGTTTTTTTCATAAAGCCAAATGGTGGCGTTAAGTTACGTGATGGCACACCTATGTGTGTAAGTATCTCTATAGGATGTGTCTTAACACTATGTTCCCAAGTTTACTTTGCCAACCCTTCCAAGTAACAACAACAAAAGAAATCAATTTTATTCTGACATCGAGTCCTTGCTTTTTCCTTCATACTACGTCCATTGAGTCATACAAACACCTATTACAGTTTTTTGTCTTTACTATACGTGCAGCCGACTAGCCGTAACTTAACGGAAAACCGACCTGCCTCAAAAATTACACTAATCACTTGGACAAAATTATGCCTGTGATCGTTCTACTTCGTTGGAGAGACACACTATTGTATCTCTAATAAACTATGATTTCGTTTGTCATGGCGGCTTATGGATTTCTCGTTTGGAAATAATATTTAATACGTTGATGTTAATTCGGAGAAAATGTATTCAAGGATATTTCAACGCTACGTTTGGAAAAACATACCTAAATATGATATGATTTATGTAGACAAAATAAATAATGAATGATTCATATTAGAAAGCTGACATTCTGAAAATATGATCGATTTGTTTACATATTATACTGATGCCTTGCCGAATATGATATGAAAAATAAGAAATTCAATCTTTCATTTTCTCAGAAATCTATATTGTAATATTTAAATATTCAAAATTTCAATTTAAAAAAGCTTTTTCGACTATCATACTCAGATAAACCAATATATGTTAATAATATGTATGTACGTACATAATCATAGATAAAAATGTACAAAACTGTAAAACAAGTACAGATAATGTAATCTATTTACAATTGATCGCAGTGCAGAAGAAATAATCGACAACTTAACTTGAAGAGCAAAAAGGTATGCCCTTCTTTTATACATTACATAAATAGAAGTGACAGTCGTTCACCTAGATATTGACCTTTATCTACATATCTATATATGAAAAAATCGAAGGTCATGATGTAATATGTCCGGCGCACGCGCAGCCCACGTTCTAATGCGCCCTTGCCCTTCACGATAGCTTCCTGCCTTTTCACAATTCTCATTCATAGCGTCACGAATCACTTGGCCCTTGTATGGAAGACAATGTTGGAACCAAATATTATAACTCTAAATACGCTTAGGCAAGAACTAAATTTCAATATAGTCATATTTTATTCGGACGATCGTGCCGTTGCTATATTACGTATGCGTTTCGTAATTTGTTCAACTGTTTGGTTATTTCTTTCGTACATTCGCGGTTTGTCCTACACATGTAAGGTCTAAGGAAAGGAACCTTTTGTTTAGTTCTCCTTTGCCTAGTTTTTAAGATATTGTGTTGAGTGGGGGAACTTAACTACTTGCCGAATCGAACCCACAAATGTCTCTTTACTACTCAGCCGCTTTGCGCTACGCCACGATGGTCATATTTTGGAACATCTCTTAAATTTAGCGGGATAGACAGAGAAACCCTAGTGTTCGATTTTTGAACATTACGTCCTAAGTGTTTGTAGTTTTGAAAATTAGATATTAGGCTGGGAAATACAAACGCTGATCTAGTTGTTGGAAGCAACGAAAATATTTTATAAATATACGAAATACCTCGAGTGAGATCGAACTTGCAACTATCGTGCTTCCACATAAAAATATTCCTCAATAAATATTATGTGAAAGTGACATTTTAACTTTACTTAAAAGATATCCGCATTCATAATACAATCTTAAACTAAATAAAAAAAGAAATACATTACAACATTATCGTTTTCACGCAAATCACAGCGTTTCGAGACCTCGATTCGCTTAATGGAATGATGTAAAATGGGGCGATGCGTATCAAAAACGGACGGACGAAACAGACGCCTGGCTTCCGTTTAAAAGGGCATTTCTAAAATACAATGCAACGATTGAGTAAAAACAAAAGATTTGCATCATCTTTCAATTTATATGAAAATGTGTACGCAATTTATTTTCTCAGACTTACGCTGTATCCGGTATCCCATAGCGACCATAGCTATCCTTTAGCAACTTCACTCTTATGATTTAAATAACAAATCTTCCTTAAAGATTCGATCATTTCGTAAAGATATAACATTATTTATATTTCTATTCTAGGGTAAACATGGTAATACTATAACATTCACAAGCACGGAGGAGCCACAAGAACAATCAAAGCCGTTTCCTGATATCCGTCTCGTTGACGGGCCCACGATTTTGGCTGGAAGAGTACAACTCTTACACAGAGGACAATGGAGATCTGTTTGTACTAACTCAAGAAAGTAAGAAATTGAATTATTTTATAATAGGTTTCTTTTTAGCTTTACGCTGTATCCCGTACTTACTCGTATGTGCGGAACAGCAGGTTTTTGGAAACCTAGTGTTTTCGCACGCCATTCCCATTCCCACACTTCGTACCCACTATTCGTCGCCGTGCGTGTTGAGAAGCAGAACTCAACCCCGCTTTTTGTTTTGTTACCAGAGCGGAAAAATTAAAATATTGAATGTTTTATTCTTCCTTCCTTACTGGGGATCAAACACTAACTGTCAGTAGCACTCTTATGCCCACAAGTGTGAGACTATAAACGCGACAACTGCGCCATGATATGCTTAATAATAATATTAATAATAAAAAAATATCCTAAAAATAAATATTCTTTCTTTCCAGTTGGACTATAAACGACATGGAAACAGCGTGCAGGCAATTAGGCTTCATGGGCGGAACGTTTTACAATTGGATGGATCGGCAACCAGGAAGGCGAGCGCGACTTTTATTTGAGGAACCCAAGTGTAAAGGCACCGAGTATGACTTGTTTCAATGCGACTGGAGTTCACGACAACTGGGGTCAGGTGTTTGTGATTATCATCCCGACCTTGCGATCCAATGTCAGCCACATCATGACGATAATGAATTAAGAACTTCTGGTATCCATTGGAGAGGCATACGCTTTGAAAATGCTGTATTTGAAAGAATACTTACTGCGGAAAATACACTGTATGTTCCAACTTCAATGTCTATATTAGCACATGTGTCTATAAGGAATGCGGGCTTAGGGAGAGATAACAACGCTACTAGCGCTTTAGATGTTATAGGCGTTCCACCTTTGATGGAAGACATTGAAATTTCAAATTCTGCCTTTAACGCCATTAACGTGACTTCACCAGACGCTCCAGTAATTATAAACAATTGCACAATACGAAACAATAGAGGTTATGGTATCTATGTTAATTCAACTTACGGCATGACCAAGATTGAGAATTGTACGATACACGACAATGGTGGAGACGGAGTCAAATACGTGGTGCACGAAATGAATATAGATGAAAAGTTCGACCGAAGTGAAATATTTGATTTGTGTACACTTGCGTCCACCCCCAGTCAGACGTTCCCTATACAAATGTCTATAGAACAATCACGATATTCAAACATGGAAAGAGATTGTAGTCAAAAATTTTATACGAGAACAGATCACGTCCTCACTTTGAGCTTTTTAAAAATGTACACGAATCTAAATAATACAGGAGAAATCTATATTTATGATGGACTATCAGCGAACGACAAGCTTTTATTAACGTTTAGTATACGAAACTACACTCGACCACAAAGTGTGACTTCGACAAGAAACAGGATGTACGTAAGATTCCACGCCAATACGCAGACTGATATCGTTGGATTTTTAAGGTTAACTTCAGGAATTAGTAAAACTTACGACTTGAACGTAACAGACTCTATTATTTCGGATAACAATGGTAGAGGTGTGGTAATAGAAAATCTTCGATCTCAAATACATGTTCATCGCTCTTCTATTTCTAATAATAATCACGTTGCTGGCCTTCAAATTGTGAATGGTGTGGGAGATGTCAATGTTACAGAGAGTAGAATATCTTTCAACCAAGGCGACGGCATTAATATTACAGTTACGGGCGGAAATAGAAATATTTCAAGAAGTACATTGAGTTCCAATCTCGGATATGGTATTGCTGTTTGGATAAATAATACACAAGAAACTGAATTTATTCCAAGTAATCAAACTACCGTTGTAGAATATTCTGAAATATTTAAGAATTTAGAAGTAGGTATTCTACATGGTAACTTTTGTGGAGACAGCTGGGTAAATGTTACTGGAAATTGGTTTAATTCGAGTGTAGAAAGTACTATTGAAATAGCTACGTGTTGGAAACTAAATGATCCTGTGAAATTACTCTCTTTACAAATTGGACATAATAGGTTCTATCAAAATCAACGAGTGCCCGTAAAAATTCAGCCAGCTCTCAATGTCATTGGTAAAATTGAATATAATTACTTTGAACATGGAGAATACGGGGCCATAGCAATACTTAATCGAGTAGAAGGTAAACATCTCGAAGAATTTGAAATACTACCAGCTAAATTTGATATTCAACATAATTATTTTTATGGCAATAAAGGACCTTTTGTAGTTAATCTTGGCTTATCACCGTATAGTGATCTTCAATATATACTATTTTCTAGAAATTATCTTCGCGAAAACAAGATAAGAGAACCATTTGAAGCCTTAGAAGGGCTGACCACTAGACTTACACCGAGAAGCAGGGTAGCAGCTACAATTGTTCTAGCTTCGAGTAATATCGATGTTTTTAGAAATATTATTAACAATCCTGAAGCCCAATATGAAATAGGTTCGCATGTTGAAGATCAAAGTAAGCTACTGAATTGTACTTACAATTGGTTAGGTTATTCAGAAGAAGAAAAAGTTTATAACCGATTATTTCATAGAAAAGATAGATATAACTTAGCTAAAATTATATACATGCCCTATTTATTACATAGTAGTAATCCTGGAGCTACGCAAATAAATTATAATTCGCTTTATGTACCTCAGTTTAATTTACCAGGATCGTCTATTGTTGGCGGAGAAGTCGAGGGCATAGAAATTTTAAGACAAGGAGAGTATGATGTAGATAAAGATATAAATATACGTCCAGGAGGCAGACTTATTTTGCAGTCAGGCGTTACATTAAAGTTCCCACCAGCTATTGGAATGATGGTTGCCGGTAAGATAGAAGCAAGAGGCAAACGCCCAAATGACATCACATTTACTTTAAAAGAAGAAGCTGCGTTATCTAATGACAGCGTGTATGAAACCGATACTGAGATAGCTTCTACTACACCGGGCTATCAAGAACCTTTTGTACCTATAAGACTCTTGGGTGGGAGAACACAATATGAAGGAAGGTTACAAGTACGAGTAGAGGGTAAATGGGGAACTGTGTGTAATTATCGTTGGAATATCATAAATGCTGCTTTAGTTTGTAATCAGCTTGGCTTAGTATTAAACCCTGATGACTGGTTTCTGGAGCCAAATGAAATTCCAAATGCAGGTACCACAGAAGATGTCATTTTGTCTAATGTAGAATGTACTGAATTCGATAAAGATATTACTAAGTGCAAAGCGGAAACAGTAGAAAGTTTTGAAAATTCATGTTCTCATGAAAATGATGTTGGCATTAGATGCTATGAATCCAGTTGGGCTGGAGTCAGATTTAGTGTAATTGCTGAAAGAGCTGACTTGCAATATTTAAGTATTGAAAAAGCAGGTCTTCTTGATTATTCTTCAAACTCATTTAAACCTGCGCTTCAAATTGATTTTGCTCGTCACAGCCTCGAAAGTGTTAAAATTGCCAATAATTATCACGATGGCTTAGGAGTTTTATATTCCGATTTATATGGAGCAGATGCTATAAATACGGTTCGTAATTCAGAATTTAGCAATAATAAAGGCAGCGGTATAAGCTTTAAACAATTAGGTCTTAAAATATATAGTTCTACGATAGAAAATAATTATATAGCTGGTATTTCTCACAATCCTCACATAACTGGTCCACAACAAAGAGAAATAGCTGGGTGGTTTAATTTAGATCCAGGTTTCAATATGGACGAATCTAATTATCATCCTATAATGATTCCTGAATATGAAACAGGTATATCTTTGGTTAATGGGGAAACAAGACATATTGTGTTCACTAAAAATAGTGGAGATAATATTGTAAAGACTTACAATATAAAATGTAATCCTGGCTACGTTCTTGGACTTCAACTTTTGAACCCAATCCACAATTATTCAACTGAAAGTATATGTATATATGATTCACAAAACATAAATGAAGCTAGCACGGTGTGGTGTCTCGACCGTGATCTGTCTGTATTTCCTACCACTAGTAATACTTTCGGTGTTGTGTTAAAATATGAAAGTGGTTTGCGAGCTTTAGGAGGTGTTGTTTTGGTAGTAAGCACTATCATTGCTCCAGTGCAGAATATACGTAATAGAATTATTAAAGGTCCAGTACCAACTTTACAAGTTTTTAACACAAAAATAAAAGGTAATACAAAAGGTGTCCGGGCTTTGTATTACAATCGTTATTTAAATGAAATTGGAGATCATTTTCTACGGAAAGCCAATGAAACCATTAAGATCATAAACTGTGAAATAGCACATAATACCGAGGAAGCAATATACGTTAATACACCATTTTGGGACATTCACGAGAGCAACATTACAGAGATAACAATAATGGTCAATGGTACATTAATCACTGATAATGGCAAAGGCATTTACCATTTTGCAAGGGATTTGCGAAGCTCCAACAATTTATATCATTATGTGCTTCAAGATAATACCATAGAGAGAAATAAATATGGAGGATTCGACATAAACTTGCCATACGTTTGGCAATATAATGAGAATTTCACTCATTCAATTTTTATGTATAACAATACATGGCGAAATAATAACAATTTCGGATTTGTTATAGACGGTCATTTTGCTGAAGTCAATATAACTAAGAATGTGTTTACTGATAATAATTGTAAATTTGGCTTAATGTCCATCAAGGGTATGGAGAAGAAAATGAAGATTGACGGAAACGTGATACAACGAAATAATGGACAATACATGGTAAAGTTTGTAATGGATAGCCAAAGTGAAATAATGGGTTTTGTGTATGCAGTGTTCGTACTTAATGAAATTAAAGATAACAGATACATCGTACAAATAAACCGCGGTGCTATTATGCGAAGTGTTGAACCTACGTACGCCTTAGGTTTCAAAGGAATACAAAAAGTGAAAGTTAGCCGAAACCTTTTCGGTAATAATGCGTTACAATACACATTATTGGCCGGTATTAAAACTGCAAAAATAAACAATTTATTAGATGTAACAGAAAATTGGTGGGGCAGTGCTGACGAGAAGGAAATACGAAAACAAATATTTGATTTTGATGATTGGAACAATCACGCTATTGCAACTTATTTACCATATTTACTTGAAGATAATTTTGAATCGAGCGTATCCGTTACATTTAGTCCCGAGACTGCAGTGAATTTAGATGAACTTGGCGGACGTTTAACTTCAGATCTTGCCATAGAAGCGCGAATAGCTCCTTATGTTGTGAAATCTGACATAACAGTCATGCCAGATGTGACTCTCACTATAAATCCAGGCGTGGTGCTAGAGTTTGCTCCTAATGTCGGTATATTAGTCATGGGTACATTAAATGCTATCGGACATAGTCAGTTGCCTATTTTAATGAGACCAATAGCGTCTACATCTAGCATGGAAACTAATAGACTTGAGAAGCGATCGATTGGACAGTACTCTTCTAGTCATCATAAGCGCAGGCGACAATTAGAAACATTAATTGTGCAAGACTCTATTCGGCTTTGCACTGGCAGGAATTGTTCAATCAATGACAATAACTTCGAAAGAAAGAATGAAGGTTTCTTAGAATACTATAACAGAACTACATTGCAGTGGGTACCGATGTGCGATAATCGTTTTACAGAAAGGAACGCCCAAGTTGTGTGCCGAGAACTAGGCTTTGATCCAATAAATGTGTTTTTTGCCCACGATCGACGAGTAGAGTACCATAGCAATTCACTTTCTCGTATATGGTCCTGGCCAGAGCCTCTGCAATGTGTAGGAATCGAAGAGCGATATGAAGATTGTCCTATTCGGCTAAATGGTCAACTTTACGGACACAGGCATGAATGCAAATGGAATTCAGAATTCGTTTTTATTCATTGTGGTTCTAGAAATTTGGAGGAAAACGTCGATTACTGGGGTGGAATAAGATTTACCAATCCAGAATTTGAGTATTCACTCTACGAACACAGAATACACGATCATCATACGCATGAAACTTTAAAAAAAGTCGAGAGTCGATTACAACACGTACAAATTGTCGGAGCAGGTATATTACATAATGAAAAATCACCGGCTGTTCAAAGTATTATTAAAAATCCTGTCATTGAAAATGTTAACATATCTAAATGCGCGTACCATGGCATTAATACAATATCTCCGACTGACACCATAAATATGATGTTTAACACAATAAGTAATACTTTAGGGGAAGGTATCAATGCTATATCTTTAAATGGAGAAGGAAGAGAATCAGAAGAATCAAGCTTTACTCCCTTAAAGGATCTAAATTTACCTTATCACTTATTTTCACTCATAGATATTTGTGACAGCACAAAAGTGATAACAGTTGAAGAGAGAGTGCTCTTGTATTACAAGTATGACAACAATCCTGTCAATTGCGTGAAGATATTCAAGAGTATGTTCAGAGTTAAGCCTTTTGGGTTCAGACTGTTACAATTTAATTTATTTAACCATACTTTGAACTATGGTAAACGAGATTCCTTAACATTGTACGATGGAGATATTTACAATATAACTGCGCCTCAGATTGGTTATCTGGAGAATGGGTCGCCTGAGGAGAAGAGGTTGTTTAGGACTGAAGGTGCAAGCTTGAGTGTCAAGTTATTTGCAAATGGTGCGGCCTCGGTACACGGATTCATTGCGGAGATCGTCACGTTGCCGATATCTGCTATTGGATTTAGTAAGTAGTGCTGTTTTTTTTGCTTACAGAAAAAAAAATGCAATTATCATTTCAAATGTACAAAAGAATTTTTGGTTAAAATCATTCTCAAACTAGTGTCAATTTGTTTTTTTTTATTATTCTATGGTAAAATTTGTTAAACAAATACGGATAAACTAAATAAAAAATTTAATAAATTTTCATAAGCTCATCTATTGCATTGATTTTAAGTATAATTTTTTCAATAGAATACTTCGATATTAATATTTATTTTTTGCTGTCAATATTACATATATATAATAACATCCTATAAATCTATATCCTACCATCGTACCTAAAGTTTGTGAGAATGGACGCTTGTTTTAATGTCACACAAAAACTTCTGAATGGCTTTTGATGAAACTATACATTAATTTATATAAATATTTCTATAATTTCGTTAACTTTATGCGGGCGAAGCCGCGTTTATGTCACTAGTGTCAATATATTTTTTAATCTATATTCCAGATCGAGACGTCCAACACAATATATCGAATAGTGAATTCACTAACAATCGAGACGGTGCTATAACCTACCAGTCGGTAGGCGAAGTTAATCCTTTAGTCGCCATAACGCGGAACGAAATTACAAATAATTGCCTAAAATTATATGGCAACTTCACTACTTGCCAAGCGGCTGTGCGAGTTGATGTTCAGAACACGCAGACTCTGGTTTTTAGGGTGAGTTGGCGTTTTATAAAACTGAAACTAATAGAAACAAATTAAGAATTATTATACTTAATACGGATATATTATAATTGCATATCATCAGTTACACGCTGTGTCCCTCACATGGTAGGCAGCGGGAAGTTTGTAGTGCTTTGCTCCGAATTTTAAGGCATTGCGTGTTGAGAGGCGGAACTTATCGCCGCGCTGTGCCTTTGCATTATCAGAATCGAGAAATGAACACATATTAAATTTTTTTTTTTTATAAATTATATGCTGTATCCCGCATATAGTAGGGTAGGCAGAGGGGTCCTACTGCTTAGACCATTTTTGTACATGAAAATAATTAATTTCCCCAAATGGAAATCGTACCCACAACCGTTACATTTACACTCAAACGTACCGACGGCCCCAACTATCGTATTTAATGTAAAAACCTAATTTTCTAGAATAACTTAGTCCGTAACAACGTCGGCGGTCTTCTAGTACGAGCAGATTCGAGGGGCTCCGCCACCTCACTACGGGGCTGGATACATAATAATTTGTTCTTTGAAAACCACGACTTGCCGTGTCTTCAAGTTGAAGGTTAGTTTATAATTAAGTTGTAACAAGCGTATAAGAATTTCGACGTAGCCAGGTGAGATCCTATGGCTTAGTACATCAGAGCGCGTCGACGGTTTCTAGCAGCTGCGGATTGCAATCTCGCTATGTGATAATTTTTATTCATTTTTATTTTTTGTTTTTAGAACACCACTCTAATTATATTAAGTAATTGCATATTGCAATTTTGTAATTTTGCAATTTTGTAATTTTAGTCATATATCTTAAATTTATTTCATTTTCAATCTGATTGGCTATATTTTCAAATATGGTACTACGTAAAAGAAAAAATATATTTCTTGTTAGGTCCACGCAGTTTTCACATAGCAGATGGGTAAAAAGAGGGAACCTGGGAACCTAGTGTTAATACACTCCGTTTCCATTAAGACTTTATGTTCCCTTTTTTCGCCGAACTCTGGACGTATTGCTTGTTGAGTGGCGTAACTCAACGCAGCGCTCGGCCTGGTGCCGACAGCAAGTAAATGAAAATATTATGTGTTTTCATTGTCTCTTGTTTATTTCTAAGGAAACAAAGAAAGACACTCCGTTCTCATTGACACTACAAAAATATAATAAAAAAACTATTACTAATATAACTTTTCCAGGTCGACAATCCTCACCGTACCAAGAAGTTACGATTTACCGTAATTACTTTACGCGAAACCGAGCTCTTTACACCGATGTTATAGTTTTACGTCAAGTTGTTTCCAATTTTACACACAATTACGTCCACCGTAACACCGGTTTACGGATTCTGGAAGTATCCGGCTTTGATAAAGTGCGGCTGCCCATTTACCAGACGACGTCGCACAATGGATTTTATAAGTGAGATTAATTTGCTTAATGAAAATTGTTTTATTTAAATGTTTAAATCTATTTGTATATGTGGACAATAAAATAATGTTGTATGTAATTATTTTAATTTTTTAGTCTGTGTTAATATTATATATTTTTTTTACTACAAAGTCATTGTTCTCTTTTTGATATTAATGATGAAAGCTCAATTACTCTCACGAGCAAAATGTATGTATTAGTTATTTATTTCATAAAGTTCAAGATATTTTTATTTTAAAATTTCCAAAAGTAACAACTATCCAAAAGTATTTAAATTTTTTAGTTAATTTTTGACACCATACCACCACCACTTTAACAAAATAAACTTATTTTCATAGTAAAGCAAAATTACTAAATCTGAAATGAGTAAACTATTAGATAGTTGTTTATTTAGTTTCACGCTGTATCCCTCACATAGCAAGGTAGGCAGAGAGAACTTGGAAACTTAGTGTTAAGACACTCCGTTCAGTTCCCCGCTTTCCATTGACTTAGTGGAATTGCATGAACGTACCTTACGTTGTTACCAGAGCGAGGAAAAGAAATTATTCAAGAAAACCCACAACATGAGACGCTTAAGGTCACACGCGTGTGCGCCACGACATGCCTCCATGATAATTCTTAGATACTCATAATTTTTTTTTTTTCTATCTAGAAACTTCGCCTTAGACCGAGAAAGCCGCGCCACCATAGTAGCGGGTACGGCGGGACAACATTACGTCGACAACATATTCTTTAATCCCGACAACGACTACGAAATGATCACTGTTAACCGATCTATGTGAGTTTTTATTATATAATATATATTAATATATGTATTATTTAAATTATAAATGTTACAGTAAGTTTGTTTGTCACGCGTTCCTGTCAAAACTACTCAACCGATTATTATAAAACTTTGTACATAAATAAATTCTTAGAGGAAGTATATTGGATACTTTTTATTTTAAGAAAATATTTCGGCAAACATTGTTGTTTGTCTGAAAAATCTGAGGCACGGATCGAATATGGGTTCTATTCCCGCTCAAGCTTATGGAATATTTAATATTAACATTTTCTGGCTCTCTGGTAACAAGGCAAAGTAGAGGACAAATTCTGTAACTATGTAATTGGCAATTTAAATAAATAAATTAATTTTTATATTAAGAAATTAAGTATATCTACTATAGTTAATTATAATTAAGTATATATATAATTTCTTTATTTTCTATAGAAATAGGTAATGCATGAGTTAAAGAACATTGTTCATGGTTAAGAGAAACAGCATGATGGAATATATATATATATATATATATATATATATATATAATATATATATATATATATATATATATATATATATATATATATATATATATATATATATATATATATATATATATATTATATATATATATATATATATAATATATATATATATATATATATATATATATATATATATATATATATATATATATATATATATATATATATATATATATATATATATATATATATATATATATATATATATATATATATATATATATATATATATATATATATATATATATATATATATATATATATATATATATATATATATATATATATATATATATATATATATATATATATATATATATATATATATATATATATATATATATATATATATATAATATATATATATATATATATATATATATATATATATATATATATATATATATATATATATATATATATATATATATATATATATATATATATATATATATATATATATATATATATATATATATATATATATATATAGTTTTTTAAATTAGCTAAGAAATAAAAAAATATATATATTAATTGTATTTATTCTTATATTGTAATAATTATTGGGTATAAAGTAAAAATTGGTATAAAAATATATTTATAGAGATATTGACATAAAGTAATATTTATAATAAGTAATGTTATCTCTGCCGTAGTGGTGTAGTGGCATGGCGTTTTTTGCAAAAGCTAAGGTTATGGATTCGATTCCTACTTGTGGGAATAAATATTTTTTTCTAGTTCTGATAACAAGACAAAGCTTACGTATTGTTAAATAAACAGTTTAATTTAATATATATTTATGTCTATCACTGTATAATTTATATCTAAATAATATATAAATGACTTGCATGTTTTTGTTGCATGGCTGCCGGGACCATAGCTTTATCGATTTTAATCCAAAATATATGAGGTAAGATCATTTTTTATATTTATGTATAAGTTCATTTTCATTTGGTAATTGCTAATTATTTATTTATGTTGAATAACTTATAGGCCTATCGTGAGGCCTGTCGTGGCGCAGCGGCACAAGCGTGTGACTGTAACCGACAGGTTCTGGGTTCGATCCCCACTCGAGGAAATGAAATATTTAATATTTTCAATTTTAAATGTTTTATATTTCATATTTTCGCTCCGGTGCAAGGCAAAACGCGGCGTTATGTTCCGCCACTCAACACGCATGCCGCAAAATCGGCGGAAAGTGGGGAATGAAAGTGGAACGGAATGTCTTAACACTAGGTTCCTAAGTTCCCTCTGCCTACTCTGCCATGTGCGGGATACAGCGTGAAGCTGAGTAGAGTAAATAACTTATTTACTTTTTGTATTTACTTATTGCATTATGAAATACTCATTTTATGAACTAAATTGAATCATAATTAATAGCCGAAATTACGAAAATTTTGAGACATACCAAGGCAGGCAGAGGGAACCTGGGAACCTAGTGTTAAGCCACAAAGTTCTCCGCCAAATTCTATGCAATTGCGTACTGAATGGCGTAACTTAGCATCGCGGTTTATCTCATTAACAGGCGTCAAGTAAAATATAAATTCTACAATAAGTGGGGAACAAAACAGAGTACCTTAACAGCAGGTTCCCAAGTTCCCGGCCATGTATGCAGCGTGAATAAATTAAACTAATAATACATTTATGTACAGTTCGTTGGACCTGTGGCGCACTCGCGTGGACGCCAAGCACAACTACTGGAGCTACAACGAGAGCCTGGCGGTGGCGGGCCGCGTGCGCGACCAGGCCGACAACCCGCTCTTGTTGGAGGTTGATTACAGGTTCGTTTCCTTATATACTACTTTAAATTGTGAACGTTTCTTTTATATAGAATTATGTAAAATATCCGAATGAATGAAATAAATTATGTCGTTCATTCAGGTCAGAATTTTTAAAAATCTAATTAATAATTCTTTGCTAATCCATTAAACATAGCTAACAATCAACGTGAAAAATAAAATGTTACAGTGTAAAGCTAAATTAAGTTAATCGTTTCCAGGCCATATTACATGAACAACGCGTCAGTCCTCGGCGGGGGCAAGTGTCCCCCCGGGTGGGACCCCGTGTCGGGCACCTGCTACATGTACGTGGGGGCGCCCATGACTTATAGCGAGGCGAGGAAGTTTTGTTCAGTAAGTATATTCTGGAAGAATAAGGCCGAATTCACACTAAAGTGTTGGTCGTAGTCTGATAAAATAATGAGAACATTTCTACTATCTTCCATAAAGTATATATAAGAAAAATTTTCATATAACAATATTTTATCTATAGTGTGGTGTCGGCTTTAGGGCTTAAGGATTTTGCGAAAGTTAGAAAGGAGAATTGCTAAAAAATTGAGATTATTAGACCGAATGCAATTGAGCGGGCCATGTACTCGTATATAATATCACATAGCTTTCTTCAATAATCGTCCATTTTTGATATCGGAGATATATTTTTCTCGTTGTGGTACAACATAAAGTGGAAACCAGCTAAATTATTTTTTTATTGTATTTGTACATTTTTATACTAGTTGTAAATGTAGAAAAATATCAAACTTTCTTTAATTAAATGTCCGTAATAGTTATCTATTACGGACATTTAATTCAATCTATTATTGAATATCTAACATTTTTTTTTAATAATTTAATACGTATATCTATTTTTTAAAATTTACTTAATTGAAACACCAATTTATGGATGAAAGTATCTTAAAAGAAACGAAATGACTTAACACTAGCTTCCCGAACAACCCCTACCTGCTCTACCATGCGAAGGTTATAGCGTGAAAAAGAAAGTCTTTTAGCAGTTTAGCTCTAAACCCAAATTTAATCAATAATAAAACAAAATTGAAATCCCCCCACAGTCAGACAACGCGTCAATGCCGTACATCACCAACAACCACCAGGAGCTGTACGAGTTCGTGAAGCGCCAGAACCAGTGGTTCCAGTTCGGGGAGCGCGTGTGGGTCAACGACCTCGACCCCCGCCAGTGCTCCTCCTTCGCCTTCTCCGCCGTCGAGCGCCACGAGCGCTCCGACTGCGCGCGCAGGAGCGCCTTCCTGTGCGAGATCGGTGAGCGGACTCTACTTAGATGCTTAGACAGTGGGTTCAGTGTTATTGGGGAGTTCCAATTAGTTCAGTTAAGGAGTGATTCCTGCATGATCGGGGGGTTGCGAGTGAGTGAATAAAAGGTACCAGTGCAATGAGTGTGGTGAGTTGAGACTGAATGAACCAGTGGTTACAGAATAAATGGTGAGTGAATGAGTTAGTGAGTCAATGGTTTCAGTATCTTTATTGATTTGTAATTAAATGAGTGAAGCTGTTATTCCAATAGGATCGCTGATTTGGGACTAAATATATAAACCAATGGTTTCCAGTAATATTATTGAGTTGACTAAGTGAAAGAGTACCTTCAATATCATTGGTGAGTATTTAATGAGTGATTCACTTATTGACTCATTAAATTACTAGTAAACAGAATGAGTTTTTTAGTTTAACTTAATTATGGAGTGATCAGTAGAATCCGTCACTAAACACGCATTGCCTTCAGAATTTTGCGGAAAGTAGGAAGAAAACATCCCCACACTAGGTTCGCAAGTTCCCTGCAATATAATATAAGTACCTATATAATATATTTTTAGATCCAAAAATCTCGATTGACCCCATGTCGTGGCGCGGGGACGCGATGGCCGTGGGGTTCGTGGGGGCGCTGGTGGGGGCGGTGGTGCTCGTCGCGGCCGCCTTGCTCTGCTGGTACTCCAAGTCCAAGCATAGGTCAGTTTTGTATATTATGTTTTTATTTTGTTCATTGTGATTGTAAACTCAAGCGATCTTTATTCAAAGAAATTAAATATTTAATAACTTCAGTTCTTTGCTCTGGTAATAAAGCAAAGTGCGGTGTTGAGTTCCGCTACTCTACACTCAATGCAGTTCGAGAGTAGGGGAGGGAACGGAGTGGAGCAAGTTCTCAGATTTCCTGTATTTATCCAGGAAGACTGGAAATCTAAAAATGAAAAATGAAAATATTAAAAATTTCATTGCCTCCAGTGGAGATCAAACCCACAACCTGTCGGTTATATAGTCAATCTTGTCTTGTTATTAATTATAAAATATTTATTACTCCAAAAGATATTTTTGATATTTTTTATTAAAAAAATTATATATCAAAAATATAAACATTCATGAAAACAAAATGTATTTTAGTTTAATGTATTCATAGCAGGGCTTCCCAGCCGCCATTTAATTGTCGGGGACATGTCGTTACCAGAGTGGAAATGAAAATATTTCAGCAATTACATACACACGCGCCACCATAGCAACAACAACTTAATAATTAATATATATTTTTGTATTTCAGACATCTACAAAGACTGGAGCGACGTAACTCGATAAGGCAGTCGTTACACTCCGTGCGGTCCATAGGGAGTATCAATGGCGGGTTCCCCGACACCCCCTATAGAAGGAAAATGGCCCAAATGGTAATATAATTTGGAAATGTATGCAAGATTTTTTTTTAAACATAAACATTTAAGTAGTGAGATTTGAACCTGTGCCACTTGAAAACACGAGTACATGACCAACCCAACCAACAAACCAGAGGCCCCCACAAAATGTTTTAACCTGTTTTCGTTAATTGTAAACACGACAATTATAACTTCTATTGTCGCTCAACGTAATGATTTATTGAATATTTTTTATAACATCGCTCTAGTAAGTGCACAAAATCCGGCGTTGAGTTCCGCCACTCAACATATCTCGAAAATGCGTGAGAAACAGATTGTCTTAACACTAGTTTTCTTCTGGTTAATTTCCCTGCGGGATTCAGTACGAAACTAAAAAAAAAACATCTCTTTCAGAGCACAAGATCAACAGACACACTGACAAAAGGCTCAGATTACCGCAAAATGCTTGCGTCCACCACTTCCATGGAATCCATGGAGAAGAGTCAATTCAACTCCTCCATAGAAGACACGCAGAGCTTCGACATTTACGAGGCGCACAACCCGAACAACATAATACAATTAAAGCATAGCACATTCAACAAGAAACCCGCGTCCCCAGAGTACAGCGTACCGCAAAAC
Source organism: Eueides isabella (assembly GCA_019049475.1). NCBI lineage: Eukaryota > Metazoa > Arthropoda > Insecta > Lepidoptera > Nymphalidae > Eueides > Eueides isabella. Next base: position 12,333,934 of record CM032386.1, on the reverse strand, counting down.
AATTTCGACCTGTCCTACAAAAACGAGGGCTTTCGAGAAAATTCTGGAAACAAAACGCCATCTTTCAACGCTTTGGAGGAACTGCCGATCATACACCACCCCAATGGCCAGCCGCTGGACATAATGTCACCGCATAATGAAACGCAATATTTCTCATCGGACACCTTACCGTTGAGGGAAATTCGTAAATCGGACGACGCCATGTTTGGAGAGGATTTGGGAAAAGACAAATACGGCGGCTACAGTGCGCCGGAACATGGCGGACCCAAATTGTCTTTTCTGATGGAGTTGAGGTCGAAGATGCCGGAACAGCCGCAGGTTTCTACTTCGACGTTCGGTCAGAGACATGCACCTGGTAAGTAAATGGAAATCTGTATCGATATTTTAAAGCTGAGTGTGTTTGGTTAAAAGTACTAATCTCAGAAACTACTGGCTAAGATTTAAAAATATCTACACTGTGAGTGAGAATGTGAGTCGATTTCCGACATAAAATATGTTTATAGGAATTTATATTAAGTAATACACAAAATATATTAAATTGTAGAGAGACCTGTCGTGGCGCAGCGGCACAAGCGTGGGGCTGTAACCGACAGGTTGTGGGTTGGATCCGCACTCGAGGAAATGAAATATTTAATATTTTCGATTTAAATATTTAATGTTTTCATTTCTTCGCTCTGGTACAAGGCAAATCGCGGCGTTGAGTTCCGCCACTCAACACGCAATGTCTTCAGCGGAAAATGGGAAACAGAAGTGGAATATTTTCATTTTCTCGTTCTGACAAACCTCGATGTTGATTTTCCCAACTCAATACGCAATGTCTCGTGAATTAGACTGAAAATTATAAACATACTGGCCTGGCCTACCATTCGGGAACATAGCATGAATAAATGTTAAATAAATAAATAAATATCCCTCTCTGTTCCAGATGACCAATACTATGACGATCGTCTCCCCAGCCCCCCCAATCCCCCTGGGTACGCCCATTCTTCCCACTCCCCATCTCCTATTACCCCATCTCCCCACTTCTCCCCAGATCTACACTCTAGATCTAGATCTGAGACCTTGTTAGAAACAGACTTTGACTTTGAAGACTCTCAAATGAACACATTGTCCGAAGACAGCAGATCGTACAGTCAGCCTTTGGAAACGGCTATGTAGAAAAATTTGAAAGAAAAATTATATATTCTAGTTCTTATATGTCGTCTTTAATGAATATTAAATATCAAAAAATTTTATTGAACAATCTATAATATTGTGCAATAATATTATCTCTTGTATTATTTGAACAAATATATTTTTATTATATATTTTTATTTCGAACTTGTATAATTAAATATAATGTTTATATATATATATACATATATACAAATTGTTTAAAATTATTTCTTAAATTTTTGTTTCGTTAAAAGAAAGAATGGAAAAAATATATAAAAACATTATTTCTAAATTGAAATTTGACCAAAAATAATTAAAAAAAAAAACAAATTCAATTTATGTATTTAAAAATAACATCACTATTTATATGTTTAAATTATTTTTGTTTTTTTTTACTATATTTTTATACAAAAAATACACATTATACAATAATGTGTCTTTTTAACAATATTGTGTCTTTTAATATTAATATCTTACAATAATTTGGTACAAACGAGTCAAAAATTTAAACTATATTGAAGTTTAAAATTTTGACCCGTACATTGTTATATAATTATAAATTTCTTTTCTTAAAAACTCATTACATTCCATTTGTGCTAAAAAATCAATCGGTTTTAAATATTTATTAATATCAGTTTCTATTAATAAATATTTTTAGACATTTTCCATCAAAATGCCGTCCATCAGTGGCCTTATTAAAACAATATATTTATCAATATATTACAAATTTACTAATAAAAATAATTCTTATGTCTTCATACCTTAGATAAAGGTAAATAATATAAGACTGATGTCTTCATGCATAGCTTTTGCATTTATCTGTATTTCTTTTTATTTCCGCCATTTTTTTTTTCTCTATGCTAACAATTAATATTTTATTTTCTGAATATTACTAAAAATCTTTTTTATAATATAACAGCTTAACTCGAAAACTTCAAATAGATTTTTACTGTCATTAAATAAAATTTAAATTAAATGTAATGTTTTAAGGCCTGTCGTGGTGCAGGGGCACAAGCATGCGACTGTTGGCTGTGTGGGTTCAATCCCCATACGAGGAAATCAAATAATAAATATTTTCATTTGGCTCTAGTAACCAGTCTAAGATCGGCGTTGAGTTACGCCACTCAATACTCAAAGCCTCAACTTTAAAACGTGAAATGGAAAAAATAAATGTTAGCGAAAATCTTAATGACGTTTTTGAGTGCGGCATTTATTTGGCATTTTATTAAATAGGACTTAATATAAATGACACGATCTCATAATTTCAAATAGTGCTTGTTAACGGTAACACTAATGTTAGATTAAACTTTTATTAAATTACTGTTTTATAATTGTATTGTTACCATGAAACTTTTTTATGTTTTTTTTTTATGATGCAAAAGACATAAGTTTGGCTTAAAATGTAAACCTGCTAACGGCGTATTAGGTAAATAGTCTATATAAAAAAAGACATTTTAACCAATGACGTAAAAAGGGGGGTGTTGTAAATTTTACATGTTACTGTGTGTCTGTGGCACAGTAACTTCTAAAAGAATTAATCGATTTGGGTGCGGTTTTATTTTATATAAATACTTGTTAATTGCGGTGGTTCTTAGCTGTGAAAATTGGATTTGTAGTTTAATAAAAGGTACAAACACTTTGCCAAGATGAGGTAGTGAGTTATAGGGTCGGGGCATTTTAAATTTTATTTATTTAAATAATATGAGCAAAACTATATTATGAGACGGTTTTTATAAAATTGAAAAATTATTTATTTCTATATTATATGAAAAAAAAGTAATTTTGTATTTTTTTTACACTTTTGAATGGATAATAGTGTACGAGAACATAATGAACGGATTTAGCAGGTTTACGCTTTAAGCCAATAAATGTATGATAATACTTAAAATATTTTGACATATAATTGTCTGTATGTTAGCTTTTTTAGTTTTTTTTTTATAATTTCACAATTTAGTTTAAGAAAAGATGTAATTTTAAAAATTAAGTAACTTTGTACGTCCGTCCTTTTGTAAAATAGATAAGTTTAATTATAGAGTAAAATAAATTTATAATCTGTAGATTGTAGAACTATTTTTTATTACAAAAATATTTCTTTTTCGGTTTATATACAACTTATTTAAGTTTATATATTTTATTCTTTATTATATTTATATAAAATCTATTTCTACAACTATTCTACACTTGTAACAATTTATATAATTTAAATAATGCTTTAATTATTAAACGTACAAAAATAGTGAATTTAGATAACTAAATGTAATAAATATTTAATATTTTTATTTATTTACTTTCATTTTACTTCTTTATAGGAAAAGGTAAGTATAGCGACCCGCTCGCGGCTTCGCCCGCTTTAATTACACCATTTTATGTAATCACTACATTTAAATAATCGCTAAAATTTAAATAATCACTATATATTTTGGATAAATTTAAAAAATCACTATTTATATAATTATTTCATTAATAAGGTCGCATATAAGTTTTTTTAATATATCTTGTTCCACGTGAGTGTAAATAATTAACATTATTTGACCCTCATTATGGCAACGCAAGGGTTGCGGTAGACTCAGAGGTTTTCAACATTTTTATTTTCAATGGCTTACATAAAAACGTGAACAAAAAAAATAAATTTATCATTGCGGCATGCGGATATTCCCAGGCAACCATGGTTTTACATTACGCCTCTAATTATCTGCTTCGCATCTGTCTACTAACATATATCTTTCTTAAAAATAATTATCGCAACGGGATCTCGTAAGAGAGCGTACATAAATATAGTGTAGATTTTAAAATTAAATAAGTCAAGAGACCATGTTGAAACATTTCAGTCCCAAGAAATATAGAGTGAATTAGATGTTTGATGTGTTTTGTTGTTTAGTCATATAGTACGCTATTGATCCTTAGCTCGTGGCTACAAAAAAAATATCACTATTTATATGCACATCCATGTGTATATCATAATTTTGTGCTTCATGAACAATGTGGTCTTACTTTTGGTCACTCATCGCTGGTATAGGCCTTGTAAACAGTATTTATAAGGCTTGGGAACCATTGCAGCTAAGCGGTAGGTCCCAAGTCTTATACATATTAGTATAGTAGTGTGTGTACCTTTCACCCTAATTTTGTAGCCGTCATGCTGAATAGTGATAGGACACTGATTTGCAAGTATCTCTTTCTGCGAGTATTTTAGCACCGAAAGAGGCCGCTTAGCGGGTGGTCGAGTACAGCGCAAATGCAGCCACGCTCCGCCGTTAAAGGCGAGTTTTAAGCAGTATGCAAATTCTGTTGGTGAGACTTTCTAAAGGCAACGGTGACTCCTAATAGGTGGATTTACCGCAGAGGCGTCCTAGTGGCGTGCGCCAGAGATCCTACGGCGTCTCCACTACAGGTGGAGAGGTCTCCACTGGGTTTTGGAAGGTAATATCGGACTTCTTACAGGTGAGTCCCCTTTTCATCCGAGCGCCATATGTGTCTGGCGCACGAGCGGGCTACGTACATCGTATTTCCTAGCGTCAAAAAAAATCTTTCGATTGTGTTCAGCACTCAACATTAGTAATGAAGTAACATCTTTACGACATAAGAGGACATGGATTTAAGCTTGTCACCTCTTATTTAGCTATGTCCAAGAGGGTTGATCTGAGTGGCAGGAAATCTCCTGGGTAATTAATCAGCTTAGAGGTCCTACAAGGGTCTAAACATATGTAGTTCTATTTCAATTTAATATAACTAGTTGAAAAAAAAACAATGAGATAATAATGTTTTCTGATGACACTGCATTGATTTTAAAAGTTAAAAGACGCCAAGAGGCCTGAGGCCTGTCGTGGCGCAGCGGCACAAGAGTGTGACTGTAACCGACAGGTTCTGGGTTCGATCCCCAGTCGAGGAAATGAAATATTTAATATTTTCAATTTAAATATTTAATGTTTCATTTCTTCTGGTAATAAGGCAAAGCGCGGCGTTGAGTTCCGCCACTCAACACGCAATGCCTCAAATTCGGCGGAAAGTGGGGAACGGAAGTGGAACGGAGTGTCATAACACTAGGTTTCACTTTCGTTCCCTCTGCCTACCCTGCCTAGTGCGGGATACAGCGTGAAGCTGAGTGAGTGAGTAAAAGACGTCAAGAAAACTTATGTAACGATATTGTCCGAAAAAATAGCATATTATTAATTCTTGTAACTTATTATTGAACGGTAAAAAAGTGAATGTATCATATTCAGAAGTCTTATGAGTTTATTCTTGAATGGTTAGAAAAGTGAGTTCTGTTGATTCTAGAATAAATCTCGGAATCATCATTGAATCCAAATTACAGTATCTTATTTCACTATAGATTGGCGAAAACTTATTTTAGCAGCTTTTGGGCTCAAAAAAATCAGATTATTAACTAACGTGGAAACGTGGTAATGTGATTACAATGTGTTTGTAGAGGAGGCTTTTATGACGAGGTAAACATAACATTTAGTTTACTTTATTGCATCACCCTTCCACCCGACCCTCTTCAAATAAAACTGTTGTCACAACAAATAGGATAACATGATTTAAATTCTTGCGTCAGGATTGAAAGCCTATATATACCCTGGACAATCAGACCACTATAGATCTGACTACTAGGCCTTCCCCGGACTTACAAGAAACTATGAATTTTAGCACCCATTCAGAACTTATAGCACTTATAAAAGAATTACTTCCGCTGTGTGATCCCGGCTTAGAATAGGATCACCCTGGTACTGATGGTGTCGTAAGAGGCGACTAAAGTGCGTGTAGTAGAGTCATGTTGCCAGCAATGGCAACACGTATGGGCAGACTCGACCGGATTGTTACCACCCCCGGTGTTTAAGACCGGCGTTAAGTAGTGGCTTTCGCCACTGCGTTTCGCATTAGGTAATGCCGGGCCCCGGTACCCATCCACCGTAAAAGACGGCAACGCTCCTGTAGCTCCTCTGGAGTTACTCAGGGCCGTGGGCGACGGTGATCATTTACCATCAGGTGACCCGTACGCTCGTTTGCCGTAGCTCCCATAAAAAAAACCCACAAAATGAAAATATATAGGTATTTTAAATGAAACATCAACAGAAACTTACATTTGTAGTACGTTTAATTCAAGTATACGCCCACAAACATAAGCTTAAACTATATTTGCTGCGTAAACTACATTTATTATATATGGCTAGAAGCGAGAAGAAATCGATAAATGACAATTTTATCTGTATCTTTTATTTGTAGTTTATTTTGTAAATTGTGTTTTCCGTTGATTTACAATCTTTATTTTTTTATTCTTGTAATTTAATGCGGTACCATATCGTATCCCAATACCCTAAGCATTTTGTATTTTTATTTATGGCAATAA
>CM032386.1:12204935-12317435 GCA_019049475.1 Eueides isabella | reverse complement strand
TGAGTTCCGCCACTCAATATGCAATGCCTCAAATTTGGCGGTCTTAACACTAGGTTCAAAAGTTCCTTCTCCCTACCCTGCCATGTGCGGGATACAGCGTGAAGCTGAGTTAGAGTTGAGTTTTCTTTTCTTCACAGATATATTTTTCGTGCCGGTCGTTAATTATTTGATATTTAATTGTGGTGACTACGCCGGTAGACTTGTGGCCGGGTTTTTGTTGCGGGTAAGTATTATTTTTTTTTAATTATATTTTTTATAAATTGTGTAATCATTATCTTTATATTAAAACTGGTAAATTTAGATTTATGTTTGCATTTTTGGTCTTTAAATGTATAAATAAAAAGATCATTTATTTGTACATTTAAAACTATGCAATATTTTTCAAATTTTTCAAATCCAGCGGAAAGTGGGAAACAGAAATGGAACGGAGTGTCTTTACACTAGGTTCCCGGGTTCCCTCTACCTACCCTAAATCGTGCGGGATACAGCGTGAAGCTGAGTGAGCAATATTTTTGGAGTAGGAATCGAACCCGCTATCTCTGGATTGAAATTACAAGTCATTGACACTACAATATATCTATGAAATATTTCTTAATGCAGAATGCATAATTAATATTTTAATAATATTTTAAATAACAACGACAATGCTTTTTTTTTTTAAATAAACAGATAGTGTAAAGACATTATAATATATTGCAATAGGCTTTTTATAATCAGTGTTGAGCAAAATAAAAAAATGGTTTTTTTTAATTATATCTCTTCAGTTTTGAGTTCTGTGGTATACTTTCTTTTTTAAAGCTTGAAAGGGAAATAATATATAAACACATTATTATTTTTTATGTTTTTTAAAGTATTATCTTACAATGAGGGTAGAAAAAGGTTGTGGATTTCATCCCCACTCGAAGAAGTGAAATTTTTTATATTAATTTTATTAATCTTTTTTGAATATTTTCATTTGTTTGCTGTGGTAACAAGGCATAGTGCGGCGTTCAGTTCAACTCGCAGTGCCTCGAATTTCGCAGTATCTAAACACTACGTTCCCAAGTTCCCTCTGCTTACCCTGTCATGGATGCAGCGTAAAGCTAAAAAATTTTTTCATAATAACTAACCAATGACATAGTGCTCAGAGAGCTTGTACAGTTTCCAAGAGGCACAGCTTCGATTCCCGCTGAGTTTTAAAAATATGTTTTCTAAAAATATATTTCGTGCCACCAGCCAAACAACCAGTGGTTAATAGCTGGTGCCAGCGTACTGAGAATCATCGGTGTTCCCATGCTGATGCTCTGCAACGCGCAGCCCCGCAAGCACTTGCCGGTTGTGTTTCTGTGGGACTACGAGTACATAATGATCATGATCGTGTTCGCGTTCACCAACGGATACTTGACTAATATTGTCATGATTAATTCTACCAGGTGAGTTACTTGAGTATTTGTGTTCGTTTGCCTAATTTGGCACTCATCCGCTTGTTTATGCACACTCAAGCACTCAAGCACTCGCTCACACTCATACTCTTGTGTGTTAACGAAAATCACACTAATATTGTCTTGATAAATGTTAGCTAGTGAACATGTTACATATTTGTGATTGTAAACGCTTGTTTAATTTGATATTCTTTTATAAGTTTAATTGTTTCTGTATTTAAACACTCATCCAGTTGTCTATGCATACTCAAGCACTTATACGCTTTTGTGCTAACGATAGTCACTATTGTCTTGATAAATTTTAGCAGGTGAGTACCGTAGTGGTTTGTGCCACTTGTTTAATTTTATATTAGTTTATAAGCGTAATTGTGTACGTGTTTGAGCACTCATTCACCTGTCTATGCGCACTTAAGCACTCGTACGTTCGCGTACTAATGGCTATCTCACTAATATTGTCATGATTAATTCTACCAGGTGAGTTCCTTAGATATTTGTGTTTGCATAATTTAGCACTCATCCGCTTGTCTATGCACTACACTCAAGCACTCATACGGTTGTCTGCTAACAAAAATCACACTATCTATTGTCTTTATAAATTTTAGCAGGTGAGCTACCTTAGATATTTGTGTTTGTAAACACTTGTTTAGTTTGATATTAGTTTATAAGTTGCATTGTGTAGGTACGTATTTAAGCCCTCATTTTATGTACACTCAAGCACTCATACGCTCGTGTACTAATGGATATTTCACTAATATTGTCTTGATTAATTCTACCATAAACAACGGATTTTATCAAGTAAATAGCTATGATTTAAATAACAATAATTCCTTTACGTATAGCTGGGACACACGATCCAGTTAGGTAATTCCAACTTCGAGACAGAGATCTCTCGTCGAATCCAGATTGGATGGGCAGCATTTGGGAGGCTACAAAACATCTTTGCGTCCAAACTACCTCAGTTTATCAAGACAAAAGTCTTCGACCAGTGTGTGTTGCCAGTAATGACATACGGGAGAGAAACGAGGTTGCTTACTATGTGTCTCATAAGAAGGCTCAAGGTCACTCAGCGGGCAATTGACAGAGCAATGCTTGGTATTTCCCTACGTGATCGAATCAGAAATGAAGAGATCCGTAGGAGAACAAAAGTTACCGACATTGCTCGAAAAATTGCTCAGTTGAAGTGGCAGTGGGCGGGACACATAGCAAGGAGAACCGATGGCCGTTGGGGCGGGAAGGTTCTCGAGTGGTGACCAGGAACCGGACGACGCTCAGTGAGCAGGCCCTCTACCAGGTGGTTCAACGATCTGGTCAAGATCACCGGAAGCCGCTGGATGAGGGACGCGCAAGACCGATCGTCGTGGAAATCCTTGGGGGAGGCCTATGTTCAGCAGTGGACGTCGCACGGCTGACACAACGACGACGACGAATTACATTAATTTTTCTTTTTATAGGCAATGTTTGTTTTTTTTTTTTCACAGTTAATTTAATTATGTTTATTTTGTGTGTGACTGTAAATGGAACAGGTTGTGAGCTCGATCCCCACTCGAGGAAATTAAATATTTAATGTTTAATTTCTTCGCTTTGGTAACAAGACAAAGTGCGGCGTTGGGTTCCACTACTAAACGCCTATCTATAACGCCTTCAAGTCAGCGGAATATGGGGAACAGAACTGCGTATCTTAACACTAGGTTTCCAAGTTACCTCAGCCTATCCTGCCATGTGCGGGATTCAGTGAAACTGATATTATAAACATATATATTTTTTTATATTACAGAATGGTAGAAATGCACGAAAGGGAGAAAGCGTCGTCAGTTATAGCAACAATGTTGAGTGTAGGCTTGACTGTGGGTGCGGCGGTCGGCATGCTTTTAGTTAGGTTACTTTAAAAAAAATAATGAAATTAGGTCAAAAAGCCATTTAAGATCATAATATATCATATATTATTTAATTGGTTGACTTACAATATGTCAAAATTCAGTTTAGGCGATTTTTTATGAGTTAATATCTATGTGATTTTGAGTTAGCTTTAATATATGTTTTGAGTGTGAAACATGTATGTCTCAAAAATACTTTTAAGTATTTCATATTTTGCAACTGACTTTGATAGTGTCAAAAGTTGATCAGTGTTACCATTTTTTTATGTTTTTTTTTATTTTATTTATTATATTTTTTTATATGTGTATATATTAAAAACAGAGAATTCAATTAATGTATATATCATATCATATAAGATCTCTTAAGAAAATATATATTTTTTTTCTTTAAATATAAGTAAAATATGTTCTTAATATGACACCATAAGTACTAAAATTACATTTTTTTTTATAAATTTGTCTAATTTTGTTCAATAAGCAACTTAATTATGAATCAATTAAAATTTTAGAAAAAAAAACACTTAGAAATAGTTATAAGGTTAATATGCAGGGAAATTATATATTAAGATATTCTTTTTTATTTAAGATTTTGACTTATTTTTTTTTATTAATTAGTTAATTCGGTGGAAAATGGGGAACGGAGTGTCTTAACACTAGGTTTCCAAGTTCCCTCCGCTTGCCTCGCTATGTGCGGGATACAGCGTGAAGCTGCAAAAAAATGATATTATAATTAAATTGTCTATAAAAAATTAGGTATTATTGGTATATATAATTATATCTTTGTATATGTAAAAATGAAAATTGTTAATGGTTTTTTTTTTATATTTGTTTGTATATTTGTATGTAATTGTACATATTTTGCTTCTATATAGTACTTTCTGAATATACTCTTGTAAATAAAATTCTAAATAATATTTTGAAGTTTTCAATCATTATTGAACAAATTGAAATTTAAATATTTCAAGGTTAAATATTAAAAAAAAAAGATACAACAAAAAAGTGACCATTTTTTTCTGAATTATTCGCTAAAGTAAATTTGTAATCAAATTGAATGAGCTGAGGCCGTTGTGAGATCTGACTGGATGGATTAAATTTATTCATTTCTAGTAACAAGTCATATTGCGGCGTTTAATTCCGCGATTATCTTGAACATTTGGTGGTGTGTGGGGAATGAACACTATATTCTTGAATACGTAAAGTAAAAGAAAGTTAATATCATATTTTATTCCATTTATATATTTAAACTTACTTGCCAGAAATAAAAAAGAAAATTAAATAGCTCAAATTCGCCGGTTCGTAGGAAACAAAAGTGGAACGGAGTGTCTTAACAGGTTCCCAAGTTCCCTCTGCCTATCCTGGCATGTGCGGGATACAGCGTGAAGCTGAGTAAATAGTTCATAATATTTTAAAAAAAATCTTGCTTAAAATAAGTCAATGTAGGCGTTTTTTTATGTATGTCATGTGATACTTTATATTTACGCTCTCATATTGTAGTAAATAATGATTTCCTTTATTAAAAGTTCATTAAATAATATTTATTCATGTATTTTACAGTAGATATAGAGCGTAATAAGATCTCAAATGATAAATTATAACTAAATGAAAAAAAGTGTTTTTATGTTTTATATATACAGCCGTAGTGTTTGTTTATTTTAGCATTGTTTATATAGGGTTAATTATATATAAATAGCCAATTACTTCATAATTGTGCATATTATTGTATTGTAGTTCGAAATTATTCATTGAATATATATATAGTGGTATTGCAAAGTGCTTAATCAACTTTTATATTATAGATATATATGGAACAAGTCGGGATATAACTGTTGTAGTTGTAAATATTAGATATAAAATTATTGTATATTAAATTAATAGTATAGTATTTTATTATTATGGTAACATTTTTACTAGCTATTAAAAATTAAGCAAATATTTTTCATTCTGGCAACACTTAAATAAATAAAAGGAATGTCAATCAACATTCCTTTTATCTATTTAAGCTTTATTTCGCTTAAACAGTATTTTTGCTAGAAATTATAATATTTAATTTTGATAAGTTCTCGGTGCTTTTTACTGCATATTACTCATTATGAGGTTTTTTTTAATATTCTTTTTAAATCGTCATTTACTAAATAAATATTAAGTATAATTATTCATAGATTTACTATTTTTTGTTGATATAATATTTCTTTGTATATAATCAAGTCTATATATATATATCTACATATATATATATATATATCTGCATACATTTTAATATTATGTAATAAATGTAAATATATGAAAAAATAAACACGAGAGTAATGGAAACTAAGTAACTAATGAGAATAAAATGTATATATATATATATATATATATATATATATATATATATACATATATAATATATGTATATATATATATACACATATATAATATATGTATATAATATATGTATATATATATATATATATATATATATATATATATATATATATATATATATATATATATATATATATATATATATATACATATATATATATACTTGGTTTTTATCTGAAAAATATTATTCAGGTCGCAGGTCTGTAGAATATTGTAGAAGTTATATATTTATTATGTATTACACAATTTATTATAGAAAATGTTTTTTTAGTTTAGGCCGTCGTGGCGGAGGGGCCCTCGTTGGGGAAGTTCGATTCCCACTCGGGGAAATTAAATATTAAATATTTAATTAGACAAAACGCGGCGTTGAGTACCGCCAATTACGTAATGCCTCATACATTCGATGGAAAAATGAATAATTTAATAATTTAATGGAAAAGTATAATTTTAGTCGCGTTAAACATCTTGCCAGTTTTGCTTGAACATTCCGTGTTATATATATTTTAATTATAAACATAATAATTTTCTGTTTTCTTAGCTGTTAAATGGCTACGAAAATACTATTATTATTTTTTTTAAATCTATATTTTAATTTACATTTAAACATATAATACGTGAATCAATCTTAATTTAATAACAAAAGGAAATATCATTAGAAATATATGCCAATATTTTTTCTAATACGATATAATTCTTGATATTTAAAGATAAAATATATTTTATAGCAGTCATATTTCCTATAATTTATTATAATATATATACACTTACTGTTAAAAGTTCAATTCTTACTCAAGGTATTTGAAATATTTTTATTTCTTTGTTTCCAAATATGTATAGGTATATAAATAAATGTTTATATCACACTTTACATATACGTAGAAAATATTTATATTAACGTTCCCAAAAAGAACCGTTATATTTTAGGGTTGACATGTAACTGTTATTTTTATATGTAGAATGTATTTTTTTTTTCAGTTACCTCACTAGTATCCAAATTAATTGTGATTTTGTAAAACTTATTTTTTTTTATTATTTTATAATTAAAATAAACATATATTTTCATATTTGTGATAAATAATTGTAGATTTCTATTTTTAATTATTTTCATTTAGTTCTTTTTTATCTACAAAATTGTAGTTTATACATAAATATATTTTATGTTTATAATATAAATGTAACATATGTCTTGTCGTGTCTCAAATAAAGACGTTATATGTTATTCGATTGTTTCATTTCAATCTTTTTAATATAGAATTTTTGTAATGTATAATAATCTCAAAATATCATCTGAAAGTATGACATCATTCCTAAGATAGGCGTCTATGAGCGACTAAACTGTTCGAAATGTTCTTTTGCTTTTAAACAAGTACAAAAAACAAAAATAATCTTATTTAAATAGTTTAACTTGTAGTAATTTTCCTAATGATCGCCGAAGCGCAAAAGCAAATGCGTGCTACTGTAAACTACAAATGTATGATATTCAAAACACCCAACACAAAAATTGTGAAAGCCCATGAACTCTTGAATGGTGAAGCCGTGGAACCTTTGATTCTACGGTATTTCTCGGTATCACCAATGACTCCAAATTACATTGGGGACCGCATATTGATAGACTGAGCTCTGTAGCTTTCGCGATAAAATAAACTGAGCGGAGTGTTTTTAACACTAGATCCACAGCAACCCTCAGCCTACCTAGGCAAATCTGGGACATCCGCCACCTGAGGCCACCTCATACACAATACCTCGGAATCGGTCGTAAGTGGCTAATGGAACTATGCCTACCTTACTAAGCAGGACTTCATACACCATAAAAAAATATTTATATTAAGTTAATTCTTTCTCTTGCGAATACTACATACATTTATTTTTAATATATTTAATTCATTTAACCCAATAAATTTATAAGTATGTAAAAGAAACGTTCCGACAAAAACGAAGTTCCTTCCCACAGCGTAAACGAGAATTAGATTAAATAAAACAAAATTGTCATTTCTCAGTCAATTCCTTTAATAAATAATGTCATGTAAAAATAAAATCACAATAAGTCATTCCGTATGTGTACTGACAACTGACAATACTTACATATAAACTATATACATATAATTATATAATAACCTATAAATATTATATTCATTAATGTACAGGCACCGTTGGTACTGCGGTCACTGTTTTAAGTTACATTTGAAATAAATATAGCTTTTGTTTCGAAAGTACAGGAATAAGACAAAATAGAATATATATATATATATATATATATATATATATATATATATATATATATTATTTGAATTTATACAAAAAGTTCCAAAACATACATAAAATATGATTAAAAAGCCTATTTATATCGTAAAAACTAATAAAAAAAATGGAAGAGACCGAATAACTGAAAATTACTAGCATTTTTAATTTAATTACAAAAAAAGAAATGATTTATAGAAAATAACCTAATATAAGACGCAAAAAATACCCAATTATTATAAAAATATATAATTAGACACATCTAATCATACAAAAGTAGATAAACTTCAAAAGAATGTAGTGATGTAACAAACTCTTAATTTAAAAAAAAATAACATAATGAGAGAAAAAATAACTTTTATGTACCAAATTCTTTAAAATAAATAAAAATACCCCACTAATTTAACACAAATTACACATGTATATATATAAAAAAAACTGAAACTATACCAAAGTATTTCCTGAAAATAAATATAACTATCAAATTACACACCCAAAGTACTAAAATTTCAACGATATGTATTTAACTTTTCTTGTTTACATTATATTTTATCTATCTACATATGAGCATATATTTATTTTTTTTAATTTAAGCAAATATTTGGTGTTCATTAGATATTATTTATATAGCAAATGATATATATATATATATATATATATATATATATATATATATATATATATATATATATATATATATATATATATATAAATGTGGTTTTTTTTTTCAATATTTTATATATACTAATATTAATCAGCTCGAAAGTTTTTTCTTTTGTGAAAACGTGCAAATCTCAGAAACTAATAAAAAGAAGAGAAAAAGGCTATATTTTATTACATATTTTTTTAATGTGAAGTTCCTCAAGAGTTACCTCGTAAACTGTATGTGTCGCCCAAATACAGGCGAAGCCGCAGGTAATACATAGTAATATATAATTTAAAAATAAGTCTTTCCAAAAGCATTTGTTTTTATCAACATTCCGTTACAGACTCTAAGGGCTATATTTTTTTTAATTTTTATATTTATATACTACATTTATATGTATGTATTATATGTTATACATTTCACTGTTAAACCCTGAAAATATATTTAAATTATAATCATTATTTACACATTTTGCGGCGTTAAGTTCCTTCACTCAACACGATATTCCTCAAATCCAGTGGAAAGTGGGCAACTAGGTTCCCGAGTTCCCTCTGCCTACGCGGAATACAACGTGAAGTTGAAACAAAATATCAATACATATTAATGAGTTTATTTCAATTTGTAATCCGGGGGAATGATTATATATTTTGTTTTTTTTTATGGCTTAGACATTTGAATTAATAAAAATAAGAAAAAAAGGTAAAGGTTCCCGGGTACCCTCTACCTACCCTGCTATATATGGAATACGAACACCAAAACAAGTAAATAATGTATATATATATATATATATATATATATATATATATATATATATATATATATATATATATATATATATATATATATATATATGAGTGTGTGTGTGTACGTTATACACATGTGATAATGCTTATCATCTCTTATCATCCGCACTGTGTCTTACAAAACGAAACATTCCGTTGGAAATGGCGACCACCGGAGAGAACAGGCGGAGAGGATAGTCACTAAAAAAAGAAACGTGACTAAATAAAATAAGCTTATATACATAAAAAAAAATGTTAGTCACAACGTGACGAAAGAACACAAGCGATAAGACAGGTTGTGGGTTCAATTCCCACTTGAGTCAATTAAATATTTAATGTTGTCATTTCTTCGCTCTTGTAACAAGGCGAAGCGCGGCGTAGAAATCCGCCACTTAACATTAAATACCTCAAATTCGGTGAAAGTAGAGATCGAAACGAAGTGTCTTAACACAAGGTTCCCAATTTACGCTAGCCTACCCAGCCAAGCGCAAAAACGGAAAAAAAACATAAAACTCATACAAATTAGCAAGAAAGTAATTAAATAATATTCTCACCTCCCCGCGACCGGTGTGGCTTCATTGCCGCTCAGTATAAAAACTGGGAAGAATATGGAGAACACGCAACCACTGCGAAATCACAATAATATTACTTAAAATAAAAAATGTATACAGAGCGAAGTAGTGTTGAGACACTCCGTTCCCCACACACCGTTCAATGAATACCAGAATAAATAAATGAATACCAGAATAAATGCCTTAATGGCTTCACTTAAATAACACCTATTATCCGTATTTATTTTATTAAAGTTAATAAAATTGAGAGGCCATCGTGGCGCAGTAGTTACAAACGTGTGACTGTAAACGAGACGGTTCTAGGATTGATTCCTATTCGGAGTGATATAATAGTTGCATCTGCTCTCTCTGGTAACGAGGCAAACCGCGGCGTTGAGTTCCAACGATTAATACGCAATGCCTTAAGCATTCGGCAGAAAGTGGGGAGCAAAAATGTTCTAATGTTCCCGTTTTCCCTTTGCTTAACCGTCTATGTGCGGGATACAGCGTGAAGGGAAAAAAAACATATATATATATATATATATATATATATATATATATATATATATATATATATATATATATATATATATATATATATATATATATATATATATATATATATATATATATATATATATATATATATATATATATATATATATATATATATATATATATATATATATATATATATATATATATATATATATATATATATATATATATATATATATATATATATATATATATATATATATATATATATATATATATATATATATATATATATATATACCCCATTATATCAAAATGGCGGCTATATGTTTAAATTATAAGCAATTATACATAAATATAGGCCAGTAATCCAATGTAATAGGAACTTTAAATATATTATCGTTATCACAAGTACAAAGTACAATCATCACATAAAAATCATTAAACTTTATTGTTGTTTTTTCCAGCTTCACGCTGTATCCCGCACTTGCCTGGACAGGTAAAGGTAACTTGGTAACGCAGTGTTTACACATTCCATTTCGTTCCCTTGTAGATGATGTACCAGATTGAAATAATAAAACTATAGTTCTATTTGTTTAACTAAAAAAATAAAATAAAAAAAAATATTTCCTCCAGTAGGGATCGAATCCACAATGTATCGGTCGCACGCATGCGAAGAGAATCATGCCACAACTAGTCCACTGTACTATAACAAACCAAGTCTTTACCTACCTTATTATATAAGATTGTGGTATTTGCGTGAGAACTGCCAATGGCAAGCCAAATCCTAGGAAGTACGGCCAATTCGTCTCAATAAACGTTAGCCTCTTGTGTAACTCCCATCCCATGTTGAACCATTTATATTCAAAGGAATAAAGTGAATACAAAAGGCACATGTGTATTAGACATAGTAATTCACCTATATATGTTATAGGCAACATACTGACTAGCATACTCTGGAAAAGATAATATCAGTATGTATTAACTATATATAAATTAATTTAAAAAAATAGTTTAAAAATAAAAAAAAATCAAAAAAACTTAATAAAAATTTTAACTTGATATAAAGTTGAAGTTGAAGTTCGAAACTTAAATTTGAAGCTTACAACTCAAAAATCAAAACTTAAATTTACAACCGAAATCCTAAGAAATATGTATTTTTTTCACTAAATGATTGTTAATTTATATTTAAACAAGTACAGTGCAAAAGGTATGCGTGTATATGTATATTGACGTAGTAATTCATCTATATACGTTAGGTAACATACTGACTAGCATATTCTGGAGTAAAAAAATATATAAATAAATTTCAAGTTCAAAACAATGAGTTTAAAAATTACAAAAGACTAAAAAATTCAAACTTGCATTTGAAATTTCAAACTTAAATTTGAAGTTTACAACTTACACATTACTCAATTTTCAAATCATAAAAACGTAAATTAAAATTAAATATCAAAATCCTATTAAAAATTACCAATTCTTTTCAGAATTAATTTTAATTTATATTGAAATGAGTAAAGAGTGTGAAATGTGATAGAAACCTAGTATTATAAATAGTTTTTTTTTTCTGTATATGTTATAATTCACTCACTCCCTCAGCTTCACACTGTATCCCACACATGGCAGGGTGGTAGGCAGAGGGAACTTAGGAACCTAGTGTTAAGACACCTCCAATTTGAGGCATTACATGTTTAAAAAGGGTAACAAGAAGAAATGAAAATATTGGATCAAAATTTAAGAAATCAAAATATTAAATACTTAAATGGAAAATATTGAATATTTCACTTCCTTGAGTATGGATTGAATACAGAACCTGTCTCTTTTACAGCCGCGCACTTGCGCCCCTGCACCACAACAGACCTCAAATATTTAATTGCTAACAAAATAAAAAAATAAAAAACAACTATAAAAGGGTCATTCACCTGAACTAGAAACAATGCTTGCACCAAAAGACTAAATAACGAGTCAGCAATAATTTTGCTGACACTAGACATGAATTGCGGACGTCCCCTTCTATGTCTGTATGCTGAATCTGCTATATCCTAGGAATTACACATCATATTAAATATTAAAAAATATATGTTATAGATATATAATTATTATATCTTTTTAAAACTCAAAGAACTGAATGCCGCGTTTGAGTTGTCATCAAAGCAAAAAGAAATGAAAATATTAATTAATTAATTTACCTTAGTGGGAATCAAACTTACCATAATCACCTTTACAGTCCCACACTGTGTAAATCTAAATGTTTTGCCACTAAGCCATATGTTCTTATCAAGCTATGTGGAAACTCATATACATTTGTCATAATTAATGTTATTATCATATCTAATTCAGCTTCACTCTGTACCCTACACATAGCAGGGTAGGCAGAGGAAACTTGGGAACCTAGTGTGTAGACACTTCCTTCTTCTTCTATTTCTCACTATCATATCTGTAGGGATATTTTATAAAAATTCCACTACCTAAGACCTAGAAAGTTTTCAATAGCAGCAGTTTGACTATGTTAGTTTAAGTTATGTATACATATTTTAACTAACATTTTTTTGCTATCCTATATATACAAACGATATACAAAAGCTTTATTTCTTTAAATTAAATGATAATAAAAAGAATTAATTCACCACTTACTTGAAACCACAAGCTATTCACAAGTTTGCTCAGCAGAAACAAAGGTAATACCCATATCATTCTAAATGTCATAGATAAAAATGGCTGCATCCATCCCCACACACTATGTGCCACGCCAGGGTTATGTCCGAATACTAAAATAACTAAGTATTTGACCGCAGGCAAGAGAGCATATTCAAATATGAGAATGCTCAATAAAAATATAAATCCATTTAGGATACATGATTGTAATACTCTAGTAAGTACTTTTGATTCCCTGAAACATAAAGTACAAACATCACTTACAAATTTTATTTTATTTTTATTGATTTTGATAAACAAAATAAAATGAGTATTTATATTAGATGTCTTTATTGTATGTCAAAATTTCTAAAAAAAACACTTGTGAAAACAGCCTAGTTATGAAAATAATTAATTGTCCAAAGTGAGAATTGAATCCACAACTCTTGGGCTTACAGATACCACTGTGCCTATCAAACACCAAACATTCTTTACAACATCTTCTTAAGTACATTTCAGTCATGCATATTAAATGATAAAAATATTTTCTAAGTCTTGAGACAAAATAATATAAAATGAATTCCTATCATATGTATTAGAATGAAATAAATTTCCAATATATTGATATTTATAATAACTACTAAATATGACATAACAATATGGAAATTCAATTGTAGCCTATTTTTTATTACAACTGACAATTTTTATTATTAAGAATTGTATCTTATATGTGTAAAAAAAACCCTACATAGACTATACATAGAATATTTAAATTTATATTTGAATACTATTTAAGGTATTCATCTACTGCATTTTTAAGTAAAAAATAAAATTGAAAGGAAAATAGGAATTTTACAAATCATATAAGTCGCTTACTGTTTAACTTTTGGTTGTTTTTGTTTATGTTTACTATTTTCAAAATCGACTGGAGGGGAGCGACTGAGTGCTCGCTCATTGATTTCTTTATCTAAATATAATAAGACAGTTACACCCCGTAAGCTATCAATAAAACCTTTGATAAGAGATACACAAAAATTCTGGAACAAAGAAAACATATGTGATTATTCAAAAACTTAAAAGCTAATAGATATTTCTAATAAAAAAATAATATTTACAGTAACACTTTCCATGTTGGCACTAGAACTATTGCTTCATTATGGTTTATTATGTTTTAAATAATGTTTACATCATTGGGCAAAAGAAAATTTGTTTGACGTAATATTGAAATATTTGTCCACTTTTTGAAGTTTGAACTTCAGTCCCTAGCAATTAAAATAATGTTGCCATAAGTATTTTATTAAAAAAACAATTGTCATTTCATTATATGACACATTTTATTTTACAGTAAAATGAGATAGAAAAAACATTTTTAGATATTAAGTTTTTTGCAATACTCTCAATTTAAAATACAACAATCTTTAAATAAAAAATAGTTAGTACTATAATATGTTTACATATAAAAACCAGTATGAAATGTTTTTATACACATTGTACTTTAATAAAATATAAAAATCTAGGGTCAATGGAGAAGCTGTATGAATGAATAGAAAAAATGTTGAAAGTATATTGATTTTTATTCGAAAAATTGCAAATATTCTCAAAATATGTTTGGTTATACTCTGGCAGCTTACCTAAAGTGTACTACAGTGACATTACTGTTGTATATATATAAACGATATATATAAACTTAAGTAACAATTAAAGTAATTAGCCATTAAATGCCTACTCTGCCTCGTAAGGGATACAGTGTGAAGCTAAGAAATATAAAAATAATGTTTTTCTAAAGCACAAAACAAACAACATTTAAAGGAATGTTATGCTCCTTGGTATTAATGCACGATGTTTCAGTACATGAAAAAACTATCCTTTAACTAGAAAGGAATAAAATAGTAAAATAAACTAATAAAAATCATTGATGCAGTAAAACAACATTCCCAATTTTTCCAATTGCTTTATATACCGCTTTACCAATTGTTCCTCTCATCATGTCGTTACACTGTTTTTT
This sequence comes from Eueides isabella, assembly GCA_019049475.1. NCBI lineage: Eukaryota > Metazoa > Arthropoda > Insecta > Lepidoptera > Nymphalidae > Eueides > Eueides isabella. The sequence continues at coordinate 12,302,422 of CM032386.1, read as the reverse complement.
ATTTATTTTTTACTTTATATTATACTTTAACAAACAAGTTATATCACCTAAATGTTCATCTGTTATAGTACAGGAGGCACATGCATGCGACACTAAACGCATCATGTTGTGGGTTTGAATCTGGCATCAGGAAAATTAAATAAGTATTTGATATTTTAATTTATTCATAAAGTTCTGCGTTCTGCGAGTGGCGGAACTCAACGGAAGTCCGCCATTCAACACGTAATACTTTAAATTTGGCGTAGAATTGGGAACGAAAGAGAGTCTTAATACTGGATTCCCAGGATCCCTCTGCCATATGCAGAATATAGGGTGGAAGTGGAAAAATGGAAAAATCAAATATGTATTATTAAGGTAGAAATTAGGATAATAAATTGATTGATATCAAGAATATTTGAAAATCGAATTATACTATTAGTGTAACAAGTAATAACATAATTTGATTATGCTTTGTTTAAATAAACTAATTAGGAAGAATTCTAATTAGAAATTTAATTAAATTAATTAAACTATCGTCTTATAAAGCGATCCAACGCTTATTTCGTACACTAAAAAGTATGACTTATTGTCATGTTCTGCCTTAAACGACTATGGTAGCAAAAAGCGGAATAAGCAATAAAGGAACGATCGGCCTAAGCGTTCACATTGTTTTGTTCTTTTTTTCTGCTTCACACAAAAACGTTTTGACTTAGACCCTCCTGATAGTCCAATAGAGACATTAGAAGAGCCTATAATTTTTCAATTAAGTTAGAATTTTTAGTTAGTCAAAAATGCTTAGCTTAAATAATATAAAATTAATATTATTAAGCGAAAATAAAGTCTGTTCTCTTATAACGTCTAACTTTTAGTTGTATTATGTAAAATTCATTTACAAATAATATTTTTCATATTGAATTTTATTTGAAATTATTTAAATTATAAAAAAGCGTAGAAGTATAAATGAGAAAAAAAAAATGAATGCTTAATTTTCAACTATAATATTTAGTGATTATTAATATAAAGTATTTAAGGAAATGATCTCTTGTTTTAAAAGTGGTATAAACATTTTTAATTAACAGTTGATTAATTAATTCATCAACTTTTATAACTAGAGGTAATTTAGTTCACAGATAATAAATGTAAGTTTGCAAAAAGCTACTTTTACAAGTTCTAACTTTTTGAAGTTTCGAATCGACACTCGCAAAAAATATATGTGTTGTTTTGTTTTGTTTTGATTTATCATAGTGCAAAGTGTTTACTTTCTTAGATACTAGTTAAATAAAATAGTTTAAACGTGCTATGTGCTGTTTATGAAAGCAACATGGACGGAAAATTTCTTCTTAAAAACTTTGGGTATGACTTTTCAGTTTATGCCTATATCATTTCAACGTAGCCATTTCTCGTGACCTCTTTTTAAGTTTTTCGTATTTTGCGAATTTTCTTAATGATAATAATATGTTATTTCGTGTCTTCGTCATATACTGTGTGTTCACTGTAGAATAGGAAAGAAACGAATATATTTTTTATGATTCAATGTTTACCTTTACATAATATTGGAAAGTTTTATTGGTCAATTTTAACATTTTTTTCGTAAATACTTTTAGTCTGTCATATTAACCTTATATATTTCAAACGTACAAAAAATCTAGGCTTCTATATTCTATATAAATAAGTATTGAAATTAATATATTATAAAAAAACTAAAAAAACCTATTAAGGCAAATATATTTAAGTAAAAAATATTAAGAAATTATTTCGGTTATTTAAAAAAATAAAAAGGAATGTTGAAATACATAAATTATTTTTAATTTGTAACGGCAAGATTGCCCATGCTATTGGTACATTTATTATAAAAATATTAATTTACTTATTTAAGTAAAAAATAAAATGAATTTATTAAATTTAATTTTTAAGTTATATAATTTTTAAGATTTAAATTATTTAAAATTAATGTTACAACACAACACACTGATTTAGTATTGAATTGAATTAGATTACACTTAATAATTAGTAGAAATTAGTTAACTCATGCATAGCACTCAATACTCTCACATCTTTAGAAAATACATATGGAATTATTAGTCTTATTATAATATAATTAATTATAATAGTGAGAGTTGAGTCGGCCTGTCATAGTTCAGCGGCACAAACGAGGAAATGAAATTCATTCCTTTGCTCTAGTACAAGGCAAAACACGGTTTTGAGTACTGCCACTCAACACACAATGCCTCAATTTGGCGGAAAGTGGGGAACAGAAGTGGAACGGAGTGTCTTAACACTGGGTTTTAAGTTCCTTCTGCCTACCCTGCCATATACGGGATATATAGAGTGAAGCTAAAAGCCTTGCTCAATTTTTGACTCAGCATCTACTTAGATCTTCATATTAGAAATATTTAAGACATTTTAGGACATAAATATCAACTATATTTATCTAGATTTTTTTTAATGGAAAAGACAACACCAACAAGTGTGCGTTATACCTGATTTATTCTTTCATTTGAGACGTCTAGAATGTCTAATATTAGTACAACTGAAAGTTCTATAAGAAACAAACATATGTCAAAAGGACATAATTTTATTGTAAATTACTACTTTGAACTCACTAATAAATTGACACAGCTTAAATTTTATTAATCAATCAGCTCAAGCAGTTTATTTCAAATTTGGTGTTCACTGAGTGAGCTTTGCTAGTGGAGCTGAGCATTAATGTACATGTTAGTCCTAGTAGAGTCATAACTTTCAGACATTGTACTTTAATGGGGTGTTCCATAAGACTGCAATGGGTTTGGCTCCTTAGAATGTCAACCAGTTTTTTTATTTGTAAATATTAATAATTGTATTTAAAATATTTGCTAAATTTTTATGTTATCTTATGGTTGATGTATGTGACTTTGACTGTAATGACTCTAGATTATGTTGAAACAAAATAATACAAATTATATATTTCTATTAATTTTTAAATATAATATTTTTTCAATGTAACATAATAACATTGTTATACAATTTTCTGAACAAGTACATTTTTTTTATTGGCATTATGTTAATTTTAATTGGCAAGCAATAAACTTTAAATGTTAAAATTGAAATAAAACATGACTTTTCATATCTATTGCTGAAATAAAATGTATTTTTTATTTAAAATATTTACTATAATTTTATTTTATCTTATACATATAATTTCTGAGCTGTATAAACTAACATTTTAATAAACTACAGTTACAGTTCATTATTTATTTATAACAATATTTAAAAGTATGAGGCAATTCGGTCAAAGATTAACGTAATGTATATTCATTTTATAACAATTATAATGTACAATCAATATGCATTTTGATGTAAAGTAACTTTGATTCTATTTATTACAATTACGGAACCCCGATAAAATATATCCGTTGTGCCAGCGCAAAGTTCAAAACAGTATATCGAGTAGGGTTGCCATCTTTTGGAAGCGTAAAATCGGGACAAAGGTACAAAAAGGATTTTTGTGAAAATTAACGAGAAAAATAAATAACCAGCTATTCTCACACATTGAATATCTATAGCCATTTTTTTGTGTAAATTTATATTATTCGATTCAATTATGATCGAGATAAAATACAGTACTAAATAATAATTATCAAACGGGACTGTCCTTACAAAACGTTCAACGCATGGCAACACAGCCTGCGTAACTCAGTGTCATACTGTCAGCTATTCAGTGTGTGCGCGAGAGTACATCGGAACGCATGTACTGCGACGCCTAAGTTATAAACACATTTACCTCCTTTGTTAAGGAAATGATAGTTTGATTGTAGTTTTTCCATATATTTGTGCAAAATGAAAGTGGATAAGGAATTGAGCCTCGTCGCCGAGGAATCTAAGCCTATGATTTCTGACAGGAAGGGCAGCTTGAAGGTGACCATCACACCAGCTCAGCCGAAGACCTTAACTCATCTGCCCAAACGGCCGCCAGTGGATTTGGCGTTCACAGATCTCGCTTACAGAGTCCAAGAAGGAAGGAAAAGCAGTAAGATTATATTTTTTTTATATTAAATAATTATGTTAATTTATTGTAGAAAACTAAATGAGTTTCTTATTACAAGGTACCCTTTTTAGCCTATTTTGTTGTAAGCATGCATTTTAAAAAAATAATATTTTTTTATTGCCATATTATTACTTTAATTTTTAATAATAATATATACCACCATTTACCTGTCGTGGCGCAGCGGCACAAGCGTCCGACAGGTTGTGGGTTCAATCCCAACTCAAGGAAATGAAATATTTAATATTTTTAATTTAAATATTTAATATTTTTATTTCTTCGCTCTGGTACAAGACAAAAAGCGACGTTGAGTTCCGCCACTCAACACGCAAGGCCTCAAATTCGGCGGAAAGTGGGGAACGGAAGTGGAACGGAGTGTCTTAACACTAGGTTCCCGGGTTCCCTCTGCCTACCCGGCCTCGTGCGGGATACAGCGTGAAGCTAAATAAATAAATAAATAATACTACAATGATCCGGAAATATACATATATTTTACGTGTTTAATTCTCTTTGTTGTGTCGCTCTTTGTATTATTTTCACGATATAATTGGTATATAAACGTTTATATTGTGTCGTTCAGTCATTATCAAGTGTAGTAATTATGATTAACGATGTGCTTGTTTCTCTTAATTCCTAATATAATATTTGTCTTATTGGTCTAACAATTAAAATATTACATGCCTAAAGGTACAAAGTTCGATTTAACGAGTTGGTTGTTAATTCGATTTTGTTCATTTTTTTCGTCAAAACTAACCTTTGCCTTCTCTGCTGTATGCATTAGACATTTGAAGTTCATATAAAATGACTTTGTACAGGTCCGTGATTATAGTCTGAATATCGTATTTATCACTCCTCGGTATTTACGTGTTTCTTATCAGTGAGTGCTACGTATTTAGTCTTTTATCGAAACATAAAGATAGTTGAACTCAAGGGTAATTGTTTACGATTCGGAATAATGACATATTTTCTCGGTTCACGCTGTATCACGCACATGGCAGAGGGAACTTGGGAACCTAGTGTATTTGCCGAATTTGAGGCACTGAATTTGTATGTTGAGTGGCGAAGCTTAACACCGCGCTTTGCCTTGACACGCTTGTGATCCTGCTCCACGACGGGAATATTGATATTCAAACTAAAAATGTTCTTCTCTTACGAAATAAAATCCTAATTATATAATTTTTGCACAAAAGAAAAAATTACAATGTTTTGCTAAAGTGAAAATGTAATTAGCACCTTTCTATTTTTGTTGTAGAAATGTGAAGTAGACTCTCAACTGGTATACATATACGCTGACAGAATACGCGGCTACAGCTGTTTTTTTTATTTTTTTTTTATTAATGTTGAAGGATGTTGTCAAAAAAGATAATAGTGAAAACTGCATTTCATTCTGGTTATGAGAATAGCGCGTACAAACGCACGGACAATTTTTTTTAAAAATAACTATATTGGGTCCGTCCACTATAAGATTTTTTTTATATCTTTAAACATTAAAAGAAAAGGTTAAACTTATAAAATATATATTTTGATAAAAAATATCTTTACGAAAAAGGTACTTTTTAATTTGATTCCTTTCTTAACCGCCGACGTAACAAAATATGTGTTTTAATTTAACACGTCTATCTGTGGCATTGAGTGAGATAATGACCTAACTTGCCGTGTGATTCCGGCTTAGAATAGGATCATCCTGGTACTGATGGTGTCGTAAGAGGCGACTAAAGTGCGTGTGGGAGAGTCACGTTGCCAGCAATGGCAACACGCATGGGCAGACTCGACCGGATTATTACCACCCCCGGCATTTAAGACCGGCGTTTCGCATTAGGTAATGCCGGGCCCCGGTGCCCATCGACCTTAAAGGACAGCAACGTTCCTGAAGCTCCTCTGGAGTTACTCGGGGCCGTGGGCGACGGTGATCACTGACCATCAGGTGACCCATACGCTCGTTTGCCGTCTTTTCCATAAATAATAAAAAAAAAGAAATTAAAAAATCTTTCTCGCAATCTAAAGAGCTACAAGCATTTTGCCAAGATGGAGCAGTGATTATTTTCATCGGGGACTATTTAAAATTTTAAATTCAACTTTTTTAAACAAATATAGGTACATATTTGTTCCTTTGTGTAAGTGTCGCGCGTATGCATGAGTCAAGCCTTTTCCTTTAACATATACTATTATTTTAACATATAGTATGTAAGTAATATTACTTAAAAACATGATATATGTATGTAAATCACGTGTATCAAATGTCTTTGTAGTCACTGGCGAAAAAAAAGCTTTAAAATAAAAAGCGGACAAGTCTCGCAAATGGACATAATTCGACATGAATTTATTATATTAAATATTGTATGACTTAAAAATCTAAATATTTATAAAGATATATATTGAAATTGATATTCGATCCCTGGTTTTGCAAGTGCATTCAACTTTAGGTATGGTTTTTACAATAGAATAAATGAAATATGATACTGATATTGAAACTTAGTACAGCACATTTTGTTTATTTTCTATTATTACTGTAAGATTAACATCAAACTACGTTATGTATGTAGGTTCGATTCTCGACAAAAAAATATAATACAGCGTTAATATAAAACCGCAAGAGTAAAAATGGAAAGCGGAGTGTTTTAACATTAGATGTTTCCGTCTCTTGATATATTCGAAAGGTGTATAAATGTAAAAATGATTTTGAATACATAACTTTTTGCCGATTTCTCGAGACATCTTTCTTTCTTTTTTCCTTTTATCTATTGAATTTTAAATATATTTATTTATTTTTTTTTATTAAAAAATCGGTCTGTGTGACGGACTATCCGGTTTGGAAAGGACCATGTTCAAATGTTACTTTAATATGTATAAAGTAACATAAAAATTTATTATGAAATAAATTACTATCTATAACGTTTTTAAAATGCTTTTTAAAATAATATTTAAATATTCTATTTTCATTTTAAGATTAAATATTATGACTGCACAAATGTATTTTAATTTTATTTAATCAGAAATGGTAGTAATAATATTTAACAAATATTGAATATGCAGAGTAAGCAGAGGGAAACTCAGTTCCTCTTTATCTACCTTGTAATGTGAATAATTCAGTAAAAAGTTACAGTCAGACATTGTCTAACTGCTACAGATTCAAATAATTTATATATCTATGTATTTGAAACCAGTGACCCGCCGTCGGCTTCGCCCGCTTGAATTATTATTTACTTATCTTAATTACTTCCTTGTTCTAATAACGTTATCAATTTATATACACAGAAAACGAAATTTTGAGCCAAATTAATAATATTTTCTTAGCAAACGTGCAAGTTGTATGAGTTACAGATTTATTATAAGTATAGATGATCAAATTATTGGCAAGGAAAATATATATGAAATCGCGGCTGACTAATGTACGTACATATGCACATTTTAGAATTATACAAAAGTATTCATTATTCATTATATATTTAATGGTAAAGTAAATTATTTATTTAACTTATCCCACTATATTTTTTATATTATTAATATAAAAATGTGTGAGTATGTTTGTTCTATTTTAAAACTAAAAATACTGAACAGATTTAGGTGAAATTTTACAATAATATTAATATAAAGAATTTGCTTATAATTTGACTAAAATATAATTTACTGCAAGCGAGCAAAGTAGCGTTTCTTTGCTTCTCACTGTATCTCAGAAGTCAGATGAAACTTCGGAACCTAGTGTAACATACCGTTCCGTTCTTCACATTTGAACAATTTCCACAAATTTAAGGCTTTGCCATTTTACCAGAGTGAAGAAATGGAAATATTTATTGAAAGTATTAAATACTTCATTTCCTCAAGGCACCAAGTCGCATTTGGGCGTATCATAAAGGTATAATAATAATGTTATCGAAATCCATTATTTTATCATATATCAAGCAGAATCATACTAATGAGTTAAATACAAAAAAATCTTAGCCTTTTACATTGTTTTTGGGTTCGGACATATTGTGTACAAATTCCCATCCAAATCAGGCCCCTTGGTAACGTCTTAGGGTTATTTTTTTATTTATATCTTAACTAATTTATAAGAAAAGATTTCCTTATATCCTATATAAGGAAGTCTTGTCTCATAGATACCTCTTATCTTTAAAATAGACACCTAAGAGGAAAACAAATAAAAAAAAACATGTTCGTTCTTGTAGCGTCTCGTTAGCGATGAAAAATTTAAGTTGTCAGAAAGATTTGTAAATAATAGTGGTTCGAGTGTTTAAACGGGAAGTCTCAATGATTGTTACGCGGTTGCCGAATAAACACATAGAAAATTTGCTATAATATCAGCTTCATGTAGCTGCAATTCGCACATGGCAGGGTAGGCAGAGGGAACTTGGGAACCTAGTGTTACTCCGTTTCCCATTATGACAATTTCCTTCCCCACTGTACCCCGAATTGAGGTATTGCGTGTTGAGTGGCGAAAGTCAATGCCGCGATTTGCCTAGTTACCAGAGCGAGGAAATGAAAATATTAAATACTAGCGACTCGCCCGCGACTTCGTCCGTTTGAATTACATTATTTTATTAACTAATCTCAATTACTTTTTTGTTAAAATAAAATTATCATTCTTATACAATATTAATATACATTGACAACTTACTATACATTTAAAATTGACGTAACTTTTTATTGATTAACCGATTTTAATGAAACCAACACTGCACGTTGAAGGAAGGTCCTATATATAATAGTGAAAACTACATTTAAATCGACTTAGTCGTTTCTGAGATTAACGCTTACAAACGCACAGACATACAGACAAAAAACTAATTTAGTTCCTATTATATTAAATAAAAAAATAGATGTCGTGACGCAGCGACATAAGTGTGTGACTGTAACCGAAAGGTTGTGGGTTCGATCCCCACTCGAGGAAATGAAATATTTAATATTTTCAATTTAAATATTTAATGTTTTCTTTTCTTTGCTCTGGTATAAGGAAAAACGCGGCGTTGAGTTCCGCCACTCAACACGCAATGGCTCAAATTCGGCGGAGAGTTAGGAACGGGAGTGGATCGAAGTGCCTTAACACTAGGTTCCCAAGTTCCCTCTGCGTAAAGTTGAGCGAGTATTAGAATAGCGCTTGGATACATTCGGCCCGGGTACGAACTGTGCTACGACAAAATTTTTATACGTATTCTAAATAAGTTTTTTTTAAATTATTAAAGTAGGTACTTGTCTATACGGTTGTCAAAACTTGATGTACCTACCTATCAAGTTTGACTTGTCTGTCTGAGTGCACTTAAACAGTGCAGTTTTCCTGATCAAAAGCCGTATTCGTTGTGATGGTTCGTTGGTAGATAAGTTTAATGATTATTTCAAGAGATACGTTGGTAAATTTTTGCATCAGAGAGAGGGAGGGAAAAAATATATTCAATGCTATTTTCTTGTAACTCGTTTAAAATAAAGCAAAAATATGCACTACATATCACTAAAACAGGTATTGAGAAATCAGAAACGGGATGCTTTGAATATAAAAAGAAAAATAGTTGGAATAGTTAGTCTATATTATTGATTGTTTTATATCAAATTGAAATTCGCTGTCGAACATGACTTTTTTTGATTGAAATAGCAAGAAATGCTAATATTACTTAAACATATAAACAATGTTGAGGCCTGTCGTGGCGCAGCGGCACAAGCGTGTGATTGTAACCGACAGGTTCTGGGTTCGATCCCTACTCGAGGAAATGAAATATTTATTTTTTTTAATTTAATTATTTAATGTTTTCATTTCTTCGTTCTGGTACAAGGAAAAACGCGGCGTTGAGTTCCGCCACTCAACACGCCATGGCTCAAATTCGGCGGAAAGTGGGGAAAGGAGGTTGAATGGAGTGTCTTAACACTAGGTTCCTAGTTCCCTCTGCCTACCCTGCCACGTGCGGGATACAGCGTGAAGCTGAGAGAGAGACAGAGAGTAAGATATCAATATTTTCTTTAAGATTCACGCTGTATCTCGCAGGGTAGGCAGAGGGAACATGGGAACCCAGTTGGAAATACTCCGTTTCTATTAAATTTATGTACTCCACGTTCCTCCAAATTCTTAATAAATTGCGTGTTGAGTGGTTAAATTCAATGCCGCGCCTTTATCTGTAAAATCGCTAATAATGTTAACCTTTTAAGCCCTTTTAAAAGTGAATTTACATGTCCATGATAATATAAAAAGGTAATGATTTCAATTTAAATGCTTTAATATGAAAATGTAAAAGAGGAAGCCGTTTTAATGTTCAATGTCGTTCACTTTTGGTAAAATCCTTCGAGAGCTGGTTTCCAACGATTTATTACCACGTGACTTACAATTTATATGTAGGAAAATTGTTTTTATTGCAGGTACATGTTGGTTTTGTCATTATGGCTCGTTTGGGAAGTGTCTCTGTCAGTCACTTAAGGGCTATAGGTTCGGTTCCACTTGGGGAATAGGGTATGACGTGGTATCTGCAAACTTTTTTGAAAAAAGTATCTTTTATGAAATGAAATATGAAAATATAATCCTTTTATTTATTTTTATTAGAAAAAATAATGATAATTTAGGTTACATATTTTGATAACCAATAAAACGTACGAAAACGTATTAAAATTTAAAAAAAAAAATTCAAATTCATACAGCATAATCTAGTAGTAGTTAGTGCCCTTTTTTACGTCGTTTTTAAAGAAGTATTTACTGTGTATAAAAAATATATATACATTTGCGTTTAAAAAGTCTGCACTGACGCCGATAATAGATTTTAATTATCATATTTTTTCTGTTCTAGTTGACTAAGACAACTCGCGGCGTTGGGTTCCGCAAACTATTACTTACAAAAATATCTCTTAGTTAGATGGCTGGGAAGTATAACGTAGTTATCTCTAGGATATAGGTGATTAAGCTGTGTGTTGATGAATTATATGCACTGTACGTCTATTCAGTGGTAATTACTTATTCATTGTTCTCTTATATGGCATTCCTAATGTGCGTTAAATAAGCTATTATAATCATGCAACCTGTTATTATTAAAGAGATGGCGCTAATTATTTTATGATCATGCATTTCTTGATGCCGCGGTGGCGCAGTGGCACAGGGCGTGACCACTAAACTTAACCAATGTTAGTAGGTTCATTCTGACTACCAAAGTATATGCGAGATTCAACGTGAAGTTAAACATTAAAAAAACAATTAGTGATTGCCTTACAGTGCCTTTGGCCTTTTTATGTTGAGGTCAAAAACCGGTGAATAAGGTGTTCAAAAAGTTGTTCAAGGAAGTTCTTAATATAGGTTTTAAAAGTTTCTTCCTTTTTTGCAATGTATTTTTTTGTATTATTTATTCTTTTACTGAAACAATTTTACGTTAAAATGATTTAAATATTGATATATTCGATACATTTAGTGTTACATCGTTATTTAGTTAGACCATATGAAAAATTGTACATATTTTTAAATTCTTTAATTGCCAACGTGAGGTACGCAACGAAGTGTCTTAACATTAGGCTCCCAAGTTCCCTTTGCCTACTTAACTACCTTTTGCTGTGACACTGTGAAAAAAAATTTTAATACTTTAAATGTTTAGGGCAAATATTTCTAATGTTTCCAATACAAAACAACGCATCCTTGCAGTGTCGTCTACAGAAGATGTTGCTCCACCCGGCCACTGATGCCCAGTATTTGCCTATGATATTTTCATTTCGTAACATATTTTGCAATTTACTCACTTTCTGTCTATATGTCAATCTACGAAATGACTTGTACACTTGTGAACATAACAGTTTCACCGAACATGTTATCCTTGGTTTGTACGTCAAGGTTTTTTTAATATAATTGCCATGTATTTCACATTTATGGAAATACATGGCAATGTTTTTTTTTCACTCTGGTAATAAGGCAAAGCGTGGCGTTAAGTTCCGCTTCCCGGAATGGGAACGGATTTTATGAACTAATAAATAAATAAATAAATAAATAAATAACATTAGGTTCATTTAGGGTGGAATAGAGAAAAGACATAGGAAGAGAGAACTTGGAAACCTAATGTTAAGACACTCCGTTTCGTGCCCCACTTTCCGTTAAATAAGAAGGCATTGCGTGTTAAGTAGTGGAACTCAACGCCGCACTTTGCCTTGTTACCAGAGCGAAGACACATATTAAATATATTTATTTCCTCGTTACATTACGTTCTTTTTAGTGTAATATTATTCATTACATTTCAATATTTGTTCATTAGTAACATGCTAATTACATACATATAGATTAAATTGTACTTTACTGACATAATCACATGTATGTGTGTTATTTATCATTCAGCTTCGGGCTTTGAACCCACGGGCTTCCTTTACGAATGTAATTTTAGGCTATTTTATACGTAATAATGTTCTTAGTGTAGTTTGTGGGAGTAAATATATAAGATAGCATCTTGACAATAATGTAAAAAAAAATTGTATCAAAAAAAAAATATAATCGATATTAAGTTTATATAAATAGGTACAGTGCTATACAAACATGATATGCGTATTTTTTTTTTCAATTTCTTACCTATAAGGGTAAATACACACATGCACACACACACACACACACACACACACACGCGCGCGCGCACTCACACATACACACACATATGTGTGTGTGTGTATATGTTTGTTTTAACAAATTTCATTTGTGTGAAGGTCCAAGAAATAAGATCTTATGAAACACTTTACATACCAATCGACTGTGTGAGTAAGGCGAGAGCCCTATCCATATCGTATTTACATTGCATACGTACCTATTATTACGTAAGAATCCATTGCTTATACTAGATCCCGCACATAGCAAGGCAGAGGGAACCTGGGAACCTAGTATTAAGACACTCCGTACCATTAAGATTTCCATTTCATATTTTCGATTGAATTTTACGTGTTGATAGGAGGAACTTAACGCCGCACTTATCCACGTAATTAGAACGAGAGATTAAAATATAAATATAATAAAATTTCTTCATTACCTCGAGTGATAGTCGAACGCACAACCTGCCCCTATGCTATTTACTCTCTACTCAGCTTCACGCTGTATCCCGCACACGGCAGGGTAGGCAGAGGGAACTTGGGAACCTAGTGTTAAGTACATTCCATTCCACTTCCTTTCCCCACTTGCTATATTTAACTTTAACTAAATTGTATCTTTATATTTCTTACTAAGTATTTAAATAGTTATTACTTATAATTTTATGTTACTTTAATGTTCTTACATTAGCCGTATTGCTATAAAATGGAAACGTATTTTATAAATAGGGCTCGCTAGTGGCTTTGACTGCTTGAAATATGCATTTATTTACATTTACTAATCAAAATTAAAACCAATATTTATATATTGAAAACTAAAGTTGCAGCAAATTCATTTTTATAATAATTTTATCAAGTAAATACATAAAATTGATATATTTTTCAAATTTAGATTTTTATGACGGTTTAAATCAAGGGAAACAAATACAATAGTGAAAATTATATGTCAATCGGTAAAGCAATTGCCTCCAAAATATTTTTTCTTTCATAAGTCTTCAATGTACATACATAAGGTACCTAGATCATCAATAAATTGTAATTTTATCACCGTCAGTTATTATTTTATTATATATCTAAAGCTATATGTTCAGTCCTTGTTTATTTTTTTATTAGTATTTATGTATTGTAAGTAGCGGTGTTCAACGCTGCACTTTACAAGTTGCAGTGTATACATCGAAATCACTTGTCTCATCGAAAATCACCTTGTTGCAGCTGTCGAATAGAAAATTAGAATTACTATTCGGAACTCATTGTTTCTTGGAAGATGTAGATTGCATTAATTTCACGCTGTATCACGAACGTAGCAGTAGGCCGAGGGAACCTTGTGCTTAGACCAGTGTTTCCCAAACTTTTTAGTTCACGCCCCACTTTTGAATTTCTGAAACCACCATGTCCCCCTTAGGCCAAGCGTTGGCTTAAAATACCTTGGCGAGGGGGTAATTTTTCTTTTAAATCATTAATTGCCCCCTTCAATTGCCAAAATGCCTCCGAGTGGGGCGTACGCCCAACTTTGGGAAACACTGGTTTAGACAGTTCTATTTATGTAGGCATTGCGAGACGAGTAAAGAACAAAAATTAGGAAATAAAAATAGTTAATACATTATATATACTGTGCTTCGAACCCACAATCATTGCCCTTAAGTACGCGCTGGGTCAGAACGGCCTTAACTAGATTAAATTGTAGTTCATACATACGTACATATCTACGTAGCTTCACGCTGTATCCCGCACATGACTGGATAGGCCAAGAGAATTTGGGACCCTAGTGTTAGGATATTCCGTTCCATTTCCCACTTTTCACCGAATTTGAGGTACTGCGTGTCGAGAGGCGGAACTCAACGCCGCGAGAAAAGAAAACATTAAATATTTTAGTTTTAAAATATTAAGACTCTCATTTCCTCGATTGGGGATCGAAACTGACACACAAAAAGCGCTATTTGATTATTTCCCATTTGAATATATCGTCTATAATTCATCTATAGGCATGTTATTACTTTTATGGCGCTATTAATCACATCAGTACATTTTATATAAAATTGTCTCCTTATAAGACTTTTATACACAGATATAGTAATGCCTAGATAAGTAACAATGAGTCTGGCGATAGAATAAAAATATAAACGTTTGTAATGTTAATAATGTCTTTGATTTTCGCGATTGTTACACATTTTAAATGAAACACTTTTAAACGGATTAATCGCGTATATTGAATGGTAAACATTTTTGGGAAACTTTCCACCACCTGGGACCCACTATTAAAAAAATTAAAATCCCCAGCATACCACACTAGAGGACCAGATACAGTTAGCTCATTCTGCAAGAATCCAGGGCAGTACGCGAGGCAATTAAGGAATCGTTGGCGGTAGTTTGATATAATAATTATATCAACTGACAGACAAATGCCACCTCAGTCTACCCGTGACCACGGGCTACTGTAAAATGTTCGAAACGTCGGGTTTCCCAAAAATGTTTACCATTATTAAATGGTAAACATTTTTGGGAAACGCGATTAATCCGTTTAAAAGTGTTTCATTTAAAAAGTTTGTAATGTTATTTAAAAAAAAAAAACATTTAAATCCAATTTTTCAATTAATAAAAAAATATCTAACGTAATGTTTTCATTTATCAACCTATACAATTAAAACAAAGGCTAAGGAACTCACATTGTATGAATGTTGCCAAAATTAAATAATATAAATAGATTAGCGCGTACAAACGCACCGACAAACAGATAAAAAAAATTAAAATTCACTATTTTGGGAGTCCATCCTTTACTGTAACTTAAGTCCCCTTTATACTACAGACCAGACCGTGATCAATTATTCAGATTATATCAGATTTATTGTAAATACAGAAACAAAACTGTTGAATATTTATCAAAATTTATTTTATACCAAGCAAATTTCAATATTAAAATTAGTTTTTGCATGTATGAAAATGTCAAATTATCTCATTGATAGCGTCCCCCGGATTTATAATTTTCACAATCTTTGATTTAGTAAGGTAGCAACATGTTATCTTTAATTACGTAATTATAGATAAGAATGTTACCTTTACATTAATTATTTCGACATGAAAAATGTGTCAATTTGATTATTGTATCGCTCTGCCTCTTGTAATGATCACCGATTCAACAATATTCGGACGTGAATTTTCTCTAAATATAAAAATATAAATAAAAAAGACCTGGATTCGAACAGAGTGAGGCCTGTCGTGGCTCAGTGGCACAAGCGTGCGACTGTAAACGACAGGTTGTGGGTTCGATCCCAACTCGAGGAGAAAGAAATATTTAATATTGTCAAATTAAATATTTAATGTTTTCATTTCTTCGCTCTGCTAACAAAGTGAAGCACGGCGTCGAGTTCCTCCACTCAACACGCAATGCCTCAAGTTCGGCGGAAAGTGGATAACGGAGTGTCTTAACTAGGTTCCCAAGTTCCTTCTGCCTACCCTGCTATGCGCGAGATACAGTTTTTTCTTAACTTTACTTCATGAAAATCAGATCAATTCTTTAAGAGCTACAAGCGCTTTGCCTGTGACGGTAGTGATTAAAATTTTACAATATTATAAAATAGAAATATATAAATTATAAATATTTCCGTAAAATGTAAATCGAGTGGTTTTATGAAACAAGTATTTTAGCGCGAACGTTGTTTTTATTGTGAATTTAATGTGTGATAACACATTTCTGGTTCCTTATTTTGTATTAATTTGAAATTATTTATTATTTATTTTATCAACTTAGATGCATAGTTTTTTTTTAGCATTTCAATAATTAAAAACGCAAGAATTTCTAAGTGTCGTTATGATATTTTAAAATAAATTATTCTCTATCCTACATTAAAAATATTTTCATGAATCATGACAGAAAACACACACTCGCTTATGTCACCTTTCAAAAATAGAAAGCCAAATCAAAATCGATACAACCGTTCTTGAACTTCAATGGCACAGATGGAAGGAAACATACACAGAAACGTCAATCTTATAATATACCCTTCTCATTTTATAAATATTTTTAGTAATTTTTTTTGTATTGTAACAATCAATTGATTTCATAACGCTGGTACGGCTATTTGGAAATGTAGAAATACTTATATCTTGAAATTATCTGTTAAAGTGGTCAAAGTACATTAGAGTTGTGTAGATTGTTGTTTAAAAGTCTTACTGCGTTTAGGTTTAACTTTTATTCGGGGTAAATCTTCTTCGTTCTTCGTTCGTCGAGCATTCTTATCTCAATGATGAATTTACAACTTCACTTTGTGTATTTGTCGTAAGTTACGCTAATGGTGGAATTGCGCAAGGATACGATAAGACGTATTAAAATAACAAAATGAGTATGATTTTTCCGAATGCATATAAAATATATGGACACCTGTATGCTAGAGGAATAATAGTTGTTTAATATAAAATTGATATAATTTATTACTGATGTTATTGAGGGCAAATTTGAAGAGTTAAAGGTACATACTATACTTTCTTGATACTTATTTAGAAAAGAAACAATAATTTTAACATAGTGACCATTTTTAATTTCTTGGACTAATTTCTTTAAATAAGTTTTATTGTTCTTTTTTCCTAAGTGTGCACTCTCTTTCCTTGACTAAGATAACAAAAAAATAATGTCGACCATATCTTTTTCCAGATGTGAAGACGATCTTGAAGTCAGTGTCGGGAAGGCTTCGTTCTGGCGAACTGACCGCCATAATGGGGCCTTCCGGCGCCGGTAAATCTACTTTACTCAACATTCTGACTGGATACAAGTAAGTTTATTGTTTTGTTTAATATCTATTCTATTATTATAATATTTAAGGGCATAGTCACTAATATTTGAGGCCGTCGTGGCTCGGATGTTGTGGGAAGTGTTTGATTACATGTAATCTTAAGATTACAACAAAAAGATACGCAGATTATATTGAAAATGATAATGTATATTAGTTTTTTTCTGTCTCAAATAACATACTTTTTTACTTTTTTTTTTATGCCCAGTCCTCTTTTTATGAGAACAAAAAAATATATATATTTATGTTAAATAAAAAGGCCTGTTGTGGCGCAAAGGCACAATCGCAATTTACAGCGTTGTTGGTTTGATTCGTACTCAAGGAAAATAAATATTTAATTTTTAATTTTATTTGTTGCCTGTCGTGGCGTAGCGGCACAAGCGTGTGACTGCCATAGACAGGTTGTGGGTTCGATCCCCACTCGAGGAAATGAAATATTTAATATTTTCATTTCTTCGCTCTGGTACAAGGCAAAACGCGGCGTTGAGTTCCGCCACTCAATACACAATGCCTCAAATTCGGCGAAAAGTGGGAAACGGAAGTGGAACGGAGTGTCTTAACACTAGGTTCCCAAGTTCCCTCTGTCTACCCCGCCATGTGCGGGATACAGCGTGAAGTTGAATAATTATATTGCTCGTAACTACACATCAAATTCGGCGGAAGGTGGGGAACGGAAGTGTCTTGATGGGAACAGAGTGTCTTAACACTAGGTTCCTAAGTTCCCTCTGCCTACCCTGTATTGCACAGGTTGCAGCGTGAAGTTTAAAAATGAACTCAAGCAGACGTATTTAGATTTACGTTTTCAATTTAATTTTATTAAGTAAAATTTTGAATTTAAAACGTATTGTAATAAATAGTTAACGAAAACTGCGTTACAAAGACAAGGACAAAAGTTAAGGTTTAATTATTCCTATACAGAAGGTTATTTACGAAATAATAATTCGACGGTCATAAATATAAGTAAACAAATGATTTTACGTCGCGAATCAATTTAGTTCACTTTTCGACAGTTTGTGGGTTCTGTCTTTACTTTAGAAAATTAAATATTTAGTATTATTATTTCTTCGATCTATCAGTCAAAGCGCGGCGTTAAGTTACGCCCTACATGCAATGCCTTATATTTGGCGGAAATTGAGGAACGTGGGGTTAACATGAGGTTCCCGAGTACCCTCTGCCTACCCTGACATGTGCGGGATACAGCGTCAATATACAAAAAAAATGTCGGTAACCACTACTATGGTAAAATCGACGGTCACGCTCCAAGTAGAACACTACATTAGCGGTCGACTATAGAAAACTTATGGTTTCACTTTGTCGTTTTGTTATGACATGATTTCTGTTACTTTCTCTTTATATAGCGAAAATCATTTTAAATAACTCTAACCCAAGCACTTGGGAGTTTAAAAGACGTTCTAGACATTCCATATATCTACTTGAACAGAACATATATGTACTTTCATTTTTCTGTTCTTACTTAACTACATTTTTTTGCTCGTTATCTAATTGAACCGAAAAGATTTTAAGTTAGTGTCAGAGGCTATGATGGCGCAGTCGCACAGTGAGTGCAAATGTGACGGTTGCGGCTTCAATTCCTATTCGGGGTATATTTTTCGTTTTTACAAGACAAATATTCATTTTTCGTCTTTACTAGACAATTTCCACGTAATGTTTCGTAATTTCGTTTTGAAAACCTAAAAGCAGAAATGCTTTTTAGTGCTCTCCAATGAATCTATATATTTAGTTTCTACTGTTGGTATTTTATTAGTGGGTATCACTAATGCATTGTATTTAAATCAATTTGAAAAGGCTTTGCGGCGCAGGGGACACCAGTGGGCGATTGTAGACGCAAAAGGTTGCGGGTTCGATACGTATTGAAAAAAATTAAATTAATTAATTTAATAGTTATATTTCCCTAGCAAAAGCGTAGCAAAGCGCGGCGTTGAGTTCTACCACTCAACGCGGAATGCCATCTAATTCTGCGGAAAGTATAGAAAATAATATTTTAACACTAGGTTCCCAGGTTCCCTTTCCTGAGCTGGCTACGTTAGGTATAAACAGCGTATTTTATAACAAAAATCGATATTTAAAATAGGTTTAGTTTAGACTGATTTAGTCGTCAGTTAGTTAGAAAACTCATCAACAATTTTAATGTTTCAAACAATTTTAATGTTTCTAAATTATATTACGTTATACGTTTATACGCTTATATATTTCATAGAAGGCTGGCAAGTTTTTCTATATTAACCTTTATACTGTTTTTTATTTATTAATAAAAACAAGCGTTTCAAGCACCGTTGTAAGTTATCTTAGCGTTTAATTTTATATATATATATATATATATATATATATATATATATATATATATATATATATATATATATATATATATATATATTTTCATATATATTCATATTGGGAACCTAGTGTTAAGACCGAATAAGACGAAATCCGTACTGTTTTCCTCTCACCGCCGCTCCAATGTATAGTCACAATTAATTATAAATAATTGTTGTAATTTACTGCAATTATGTTATTATATACAATAGTTTAAATGGAAGGAACCTAATGTATATTTTCTCTCGTTTATCTATGGGCTACGTAACTCTGGATGCGTCATGTCGAGAATGACATCCCGAGGATATGAAATATTTAATATTTAATGTTTTCATTTCTTCGCTTTGGTATCAAGGTAAAACGCGGCGTTGAGATCCGCTACTGCAACACCGCAATATATCAAATTCAACAGAGAGTGGTTGCGGAAAGGAATGTCTTATCACTAGGTTTCCGCTGCCATGTGCGGGTTACAGAGTGAAATTGAAAAAAAAAAAAGGGTTTTGAACCTGCAACCTTCAACTTAGTCGTTAAATTCTTTACTACCTTCAAATTTATAGTATTTAGGAAAATACCATATGTCTCTATGTGTGTCATAATTATTGGCAACCGGAACTCTTTATCTGCAGCAAATGGGTCAGATCAATTACACACTGCGTAGTAGTGTATATATAATACATTTAGTATGGAATATTCAAGAATATTTATAAGTAAAATTTTACATTTTTTCTTTGTTACTATAACAAGTCTTTGTATTTTTGTTGAAGGGGTGATTTTTTGTCTGCTTATATTAGAAATACTAAGTTAGGAAATATGGGGGCGTGTGCAAGTGTCTGTTTGGTTGATAGATGGCACTGGATCTCATTTCTACTAGGTTGTTTATACTTGCAATATATCTGCAGATATATTACAAGTATAAACTCTATCTGTACATGGAAGTTTTAAAAAAAATCTAATTACTAATAAAAAATCTAATTAGTAATAGTAGTAATAGGGCTCAAAATATTGAGTGTTAAAACACTTTGTCTTAGAAATTGCCATCCAGATTTAAATGCAGTTTTTTTACATTTTTGTGTTTGTTTTACTTAAATTAAAAGTTGATAAAAGATAAAGATACATCCGTTTGAAATAATATTTTTAGACAAAATTAATACAAATTTGATATTTATATTATTGTAGAAAAAAATATTCGTGTCCCGTATATATTACAGGGTACTATTATATACAGGGTGACTCTAAAAATTCGCAAAATTTAATTTGAAAAGAAATATTTTACTTCTACGAGTGGGAATCGAACTCACAACCTGACGTTTACAGTCACACGCCTGCGCCTACCTAATAGGTAAATCACTAATGTCAATAAATTACGTCGTCAGTTAACTGGGACACCGGAGGTTTGCAACGTATAGAGCTGTAGACATGCAGGGCTTGCGTAAATCATCGGCAACCACTGTTAGGTACTAGTGGAGCTCTATGAAATACTTTAACTGTGCATTTACTCGTTTATTGGAAATAATTAGATATACAAATGCATTTCATAACGGAAGCTGACAATATGTCTCGATTTTGGTACATTTATTTATATATACAATAAAGACTGATCGCTGATTGTGGGCTATCATGGTGCAGTGATACAAACATATGAATGTAAACGCAGGTTGTGGGTTCGATTCCAACTCGAGGAAATGAAGTATTTATTAGTCTTCCTTTCTTCGTTTTGGTAACAAGGCAAAGAGCGGCATTGCTTCCGCCACGCAATTCTTAATGTCAATTTCGGCGGAAAGTTGGGAACGGAACGGAGTGTCTTAACACTACGTTTCCTGGGCTTATCTTACCATTAGAGGTATACAGCGTGAGCCAAAATAATAATATCATCAATTTTATACATTCGACTACTATTGTTCCACATTTTTGTTCAACATTGTTATATACATTATGTTTGATATCAGCATTGTATATATTGCTCATCATATAAAAATAAATACAGTGCAAAGTCTAAGTGTCGCTGCGCAGTAATTAAAAAAGTGCTTTGTTGGACAACTTCTGAGAGTATTAATTAGATAAATTACTTACCGTGTAACTACTAATTTTGAAATATGTGGATGATCCTATATGTGGATGTGAAGGATATTGCGGCGCAGTGGAACGCGACTTTATAATCGCGCTGGTAGTCAGTTCGACACCCGGGAGTGGGTATAATCAATGTTCATAGATGTCGTCTTGGCGCAGGCGCTGCAACTTCGTTTCGTGTTCAAGGGGAAATATTTAATATTTTCATTTCTTTACTTTGCTATTGGGACAAAATGTGCCTTAGATTATGGCCACTTAATTGTGCCTCTATAATTTGGCAGAAAGTGAATAACGGAAGTAAAGCACTTTTTTTTTTCAATAAAAGAAAAAAATATATGAAGATAGGACAGAAATATCTTTTCGAAATCGATATGATAATATATCGATCAGCGAACTGCACTTCACTAGATTATACGTCTAATATAATATTAATTATTTATCATAAGTATATGTAATATTGTAGTTATTGAGGTGTAAATAGATTTTTTTGTGTAATACAATCATGTATATGAATTATGACGTTTACGAAGTGTTAGTCGCTGGTATATGTAACTAATTTGCGTAATTATATGCATTTCCTGATTTATTCTGTTGAATGTTGCTGTATTTTGTACTAGATTTTAAAAATATATAATTAAGTACTTTTTACTATTAAGTACTTTTTTGAGGCCTGTCGTGGCGCAGCGGCACAAATTGTGTGACTGTAACCGACAGGTTCTGGTCGATCCCCGGTCGAGGAAATGAAATATTTAATATTTTGAAATGAAATATTTAATATTTCATTTCTTCGCTCAGGAAATAAATAAGGCAAAGCGCGGCGTTTAGTTCCGCCACTCAACACGCAATGCCTCAAATTCAGCAGAAAGTGGGGAATGGAAGTGGAACGGAGTGTCTTAACACTAGGTTCCCGGGTTCCCTCTGCCTGCCTACCCATGTGCGGGATTTCAGCGTGAAGCTGATAATAATAATCATTACCTTGAGTTGGAATCGAATCCATTTACAAACTAATTGATCTAATATATGCATAGTATATAATATGCCGAATAATATTACTGATAAAGAATAAATTTATCGCAGTATAATTTATTAGGAAGTAATTATTATAGCAAGTACACTTCCTAACGCATCTCTTATATTGAGGCCGTGTCGCAGGAACTATAACGTGCTCGGTTCATTCGGGCGAGTAAAGTAAATATTTTCTTTTCATCGCTCTGGTGCTGGGGCAAAGCTGACGTTGATCCCCATTAATCATCACGCAACGCCTAGACAATTTAGCGGAAAGTGGGAAGGAAAGTGCCTCAATGAAGACGATTATGTTACTACCCTAGGTTCCCAGGTTCCCACTGCCGACCATGATATGTGCGTGATACAGCGTGAATTTTAATAGAAATATCTCGCGTATCCGTCCATGAAGAGCTGTTTAGCACTTAAAACCCAAGTAAAATTAACGTTTAATTAAAAAATCTGCAAAGTTTTATATAAATTTCCGTAACCTGATATTATGCATATCGTATATCACTATTTTTTTGTGTCCGACACCAATTAAAAGTAAAACTTCGAGAATATTCCCCTGGTATTTAATATTATATATATGTTAGGTATAATTATAATTAAACTAAACAAGTTTCATTATGATAACGTATATTAAAACCTTGCTCGCTAATGACCCAAACGCGGCTTCGCCCGCTTGAAATACACAATTATTTATCTTTAAACTGCTCTGTCATTTTATAAACAATAAATTGTAAAATATAAAATAAAAGTAGGTCTGATTAAGCGTGTGACTGAAACCCGACATGTTGTTGATTCGATTCTACTCGAGGAAATGAAACATTTAGTACTTTCAAATTAATAAAGTCTATGTTTTTATTCCTTCCTTCCGTTCTGGGTAGTAAAGCGGCGTTGAGTTCTGCCAATTTACACGAAATCTTTCAAATTCTACAGAAAGTGGTATATGGAGCGGAGTGTCTTAACAATAGTTTCCCAAGTTCTGCTTGCTTATCCTGTCATTTGCGGGATGGAATGGATGGATGGATGGATTATACCATGGAACTAAAAAAAACATTGTAAAATATTTATTATAATTATTTACGAACCGATTAACATCAAATATGGCGTGTTAATGGAAACTTGCCGAAAAGAAAATAGTGAAAACTGCATTTAGATCGTTTAAGCCGTTTCTGGGACTAAGCGTGCACAAAGAGACAAAACGCCAAAAAAAAAAAAACTTAAAATCAAACTAATTTTCATTTGTTTAAATTGTCAATCAAAACACTGTAGGTACACGTTAATCTGTGGGAAATTCTTATGTGATGATGTAAACAATGCAAATTACTGAAATGTTTTTTGTCACTTCGTTTCCTGCTTCGGCCGTTTGGGTGTAATGTAATTATTTATTATAAGATTTATATATGAACATTAACTTCTATAATATGTTTTTACTAATGCACCTTCAATATTTTTGTACTTTACCTAAGATTTATTTTTTGCTTCACGCTGTATCCCGCACATGGGAAGGTAGTCAGAGCAATCGTACCTACCTACCCTAGGACCTAATATTAAGAGCTTCCATTCCTAACCTGAAGCCGAAATCGAGGTATTCCGTGTTCCGTTTAAACGTTTTTGTTTCAATATTGCATTGAATATGCAGTAATTTCTATTTATTTTAATTGGGTATTTACTTCCATTTATTTAATGTTATCAATTTATATATTAAATGGTGAAAGGAAAATTATACCAATGTCTCTTGTTTTAATTAACACTCGCGGCTTTTTCTGTAAAAAATATACGATATACCTCTTTGTTATTTTGAGGAAAGGCAAAATGTAAGGTTTTTGTGCCATTACAAATCATTGGTGTTATCGTATTTTATTTATAATATGTATAATATAAATATTAAATTAATGCCTTATCTCCTTTTTTTTTTGAAAACCGCAATTCAATCTGATGATCAATGATTCAGGCAAACGATTTTGTTTTATTTCTCACTTGCGGCTTCGCCCGTCTATAACCAATAAGTATAACTATTAAAACATGTATGCATATTAAAGTTAAATTAAACAAATTTTTTAATAAATTGCAAGTTATTATTCTGATGTATTGGCTATATTGCTGTAAAGTGTCAGTAGTTTTTTCCCGAGATTCCCACATTTATCATGACAAAAACGTTTAAGGGAAAATATTTTATATAATTTGTAATTTTAACATTTACCTCTCGAAATGTTGATTAAATATACTTTCGTGACGATGTGGGTACATAAGATGAAATGTTCCATTTATTATATTTACATAAATTAATATCAACAAGTGCCAACAAATTTTGTAAGTGTACGGTCCCTTGCCACTTAAAGCCTTGTTGATTGACTTAACATTTGTTCGAGAGAAATCTTAAATATGAGTGTCTTTTAAAATATGTGCGATGTTTTCTTATTTAATTGTTGTAAATAGTTAGTGCAGGGTAGTGAAGTTGATTCCGCCCAGGCGTGCTATTTTTTACATCTCCCCAGGAAAAATATTGCGTCCTCTTGCAAAAGCTGGAAGCTACCCATACCAAATCGTACACAAAAAATGGTTAAGAATTTTATCTTTTTTTAACACCCTTTTATTAGCTCGGTTGAAGTATGTATGTTATGTAATGGAATCTTTGAGCTCATTTTTTACCGGTTTCTATAATCAGATAAATTTTGAAACTTTGCAAACCGTGTGTTTGTATCAATAATTCGATAACAGTTTCCCATTATCCTTATCGGGGCCCATCAGATTTAAGTCTTTTGTAGATCCGCTGTAACGGGAGTGAAGAGATAGATTAGTGTTCGTATCTGCACAATGTCGGGCAGTGTAATTAACCTGACATGTGATTCAAATACTAACGTTAACATCGTAAATATGATTAACTAGTCTGTGTTTTAGTTTTTTTAACTATTATATATATTATTATTTAATGATGCTAATAATAAGACAGATAATTTTAAATATATATATATATCTACATGTTTCGAGAATATCGATACATTATCGTTTGTTTTAAAATGGTTGTGTTTTTGCAACCCCGGTGAAAGCTTTTCTATTAATTTGGAATCTAGAGAATAAAAGTGGTTAACGTTATGTTCTTCTTATCTTTCTTTTTTCACATAGATCGTTGCTAACTATTAACTTATCTTGACATTTATAATATAAGGCTACACTTTGTATCTCCCGCACATGCAAGTACGCAGAGGGAACTTGGACATATGGTCAGACACACTGTAATTTTAGACATTTAGACTCCATCGCACTTCCGGCGTGTTGGATGAGGTGGCAATAACTCCGCGCTTTTTCTTGTTACAGAGCGAATTTTCGTATTGCGTCGAATGGCCATCGAACCTACAACTAGTCGTATTTACCAGTCCGCTTTTGACCCTGCGCCCGACTATGGATCTTCTACATCTTAAATTATAATTGACCTCCTGATATGGAAAGAAATGAAACGTATCCTTTTAAGCCTATCCATGCATAGAAATTGGTGTAACTCTATTATTTACAACTGGTTTAATATACTACTCTATAACGTACCTTAGTATTTGATCGCCGATTAAAACACATTTGGCAATATCTGCGGGCAACGGATAAGAGAATTATTGTTGTTTGTTAACAATAGGCTTTAGTGTGATTCAGTGATGGTTTTTTTTTTTGTTTTATAAACTAGTAGCGTATGAAGTCGTGGCGCCGTGGTTCAGTGTCCGACGGTGGCGCGGGGTTAGGATTTGTTTTTCATTTGGGGATTGAGTTTATTTTTCATTCTTCACGTTGAGAAAAAGAGAAGCGAGTGTTGATTTCTCTTCCCATTCACGCGAAATGTATGAAATCTGAGGCAAATCTAGCCTGTAATGTTCGGATACAGCGTGCCAAAATTGCAAGTTCATTTTCTTTATTCAAGTATACTTTTCAAGCGTTTCGCATTTTCTTAAAACCTTTCCGCCGATTTCTAGAGGCCTTGTCGTGTTGAGAGGCGAACTCAACGTCCGCGTTTTGTCTTGTTTACAGACAAGGATGTTATATATTAGTGTACCTTGTGCCCCCCGCGCACGTTCGGCTTCCTAGATCTTTATTCAATACATAATTACTGTTAACATTTATGTATATACTACGTAAAGGTTTGATGCATGCTTTGTGTTACCAATTTTGTATATGTTTTATTTTTTATATTTTATTTCATTAAATACCGTAGCGTTGGGCGCCTCCGTTCTCTTTTCTCTCTGCCTTACCACCCCTCTAGGGATAGAGCTTGAGCTAAGTTCATCAATTTAAATTGTGAATTCTTTTTACTCTCGCCTCCTCCTATATCAAAAATGGTAAATATTTTTCATATAAACGATTTTTTTAATCCACAAACAATTATGACGAAAATGTCGATACAATCTATGTCCCTCCCCGTTCGAAATCGACACCACAACGGCGCATGTATAATCCAGAATCTTAACTCCGTTAGGTAATTTTTTTCTCTTAATTTAAATACAAACATCTTTTAAATTTACCATAAAATAACAATTTTCCCTGTATCTTATAGACAGTAAGAATAGTAATTGGAATTGCAAATGAATAAAGACAGAATTTCAAGGCGGTGTTTTGATATACACTGGACTCTTGCTAGTCTAGTAATCAATAACGTACTTTAAAATGTTTTTATTTAATCTTTTATTGAAAAATTCACACTCAGGAAACAAACATACTTTTTTTTTAAAACGAATATAATTTTAAACGGTATCAGAATCGCGACTCCTGGAAATCTGCGAATCCAACGGGAAGTCCTAAAAAGTTGCCTCCATTTTTAGCGTTTTCAAAGAATTCGTTATTTAGAATTGGCTTTTGTTTTTATTCAGATGCCGTGCTAGGTCTATCTAAGCTCAATGTTGACTTCCTAGTGTTCGCATTAACTGAAATTTAAATTACACTTTCAATTTCTGAAAAATTTATTAAAAATGTATCAATATTGGTTATATATTCAACGGCCGCCCCAACAAGAGGCGATAATTTGTTTTTTTATTTTTTCACTTATATTGACATTAATAAAATGTTTGATTCCGTAAAATAAAAAGAAAAAACATTTGTCAATGCTTGTTTTTTAAAAATATTTTCAATTATATTTTTAATTTAGACTGCATTAAATATTACAATGGACACATGGTAATTACAATGAAAAGAATAGTTTTTTCCGCATGTCGCAGGATATACAAGGAGTTGAAGGGTGCCACACTATATTTTATCCCACGTTGCGCCCGACTTCGGAGGCGTTACGTGTAAATGCCGGAAACTTAAGCCGCGGTAACCAATGATTGAAAATATTTGAATTTTTAGATTGGAGTTAAGAATCCGAACCCAGCTATCGCGTTTTGCTATCATACCCGGTGCCCTCTGCGCTGTTGACTGAACGTCGACAGAGAGATTTACTGGTCCAAGAATGTTACATCACCGTTATTTATTTACTATTACTAACAAAAAAGAATGCAGCTGCTTTAAATATGTGCCATAATTTTGACTTAATTTAAATAATAGGCGAAGCTATCATATATCAAAGGATTATTTTACTATGATATATATTTCTTTGAATAACTTTTGTAGTGCTGAATGCCGTGTTTCCGTCACTTTATGTGACGTTATATTTTTCCATATTTACGCAAATGGTTAGACCGGAATGTCGGGGATGGAATATTTAGTACACACTATAATTTAAATAAATTTATAATTTTTGTAAACATGCTTCAAAATATGTGTATTTATGCAGCAAAATTTATTGTATGTATTTCTGAAAATTTTTTTAGTTTATAGCTTTTCGCTTATACTAACACGTGGCAGGGTGGGCAGCTGATTAAGCAAGTCTCCAATCCGTAGGAAACGGTAAGACCATTCTACATGTTAAGACCGTGTGTCCTATTGAGACACTTCTATTCGCCTCACTTTCCGATAAACGAGAGAAGATACGAGGTATACTCCACGTCGCGCTTTGGCCTCGTCACCAAAGCAAGATAGACAAACTGATAGAATCTCGCTCTCCTTTATGCCAATCGTGAACACAACGTGCCCCTTCTCCACGATTGACCTAAAATCCATCTACTATACACTAATTTCTTTAGACCATTCCATAATTTGTGCTTAGACACAAACTCTTAGTCACAATCATTTGATTTCTTAGTCACCAGGGTTAACCAACATTTCCCTTCTGTGTTGCCCAGGACATCCGGATGGAGGGTATCATCACAGTGAACGTATGAACGCACCTATCGACTTCAGAAAACTATCGTGCATAATGCAAGATATTCAACTGCATGGAAACTTGACTGTCGAAGAGGCCATGGCTGTAGCTAACTGCCTGAAATTACCAAATGCAACGGCCAGAGCTGATAAGGAGGAATTGGTATGTTATTCAATTTATGGTTTTATGGATCATCATTTGAGGGATGAAATATTGTAACTTCTGCGCTTTGGTAACAACACGTTGAGTTTGTTTTTAAGGGTAAATTGCAATTTTCGTTCCTTCCAACATTGTTCAAGCTACGTTGTAAACCTGAAAAGTAATGTGATTCTGATTTAGTTGACTCCCCTTTTGAGGCAAAAAAAAGGTATATTTTGACTTTGTTTTTAAAGTACGGTACGTACGAGTAAGGACGGGACTTACACGCAGGAGATGAGAATTGAGAAAGGCTCAAATAAATATATGTATAATATAAAAAATTATATTTAAATAATTGCTCACTAAGTATTTTGACCATTGATCCTGTTCTAACGTTTCTGTTTTGTAAAGCAATTATTATGATATCAACTGACATTTTGCTTAATTGAATCTTAGGATTTAGGTTTTATGATGATGACCCAAAAAAAAACTTAGAATAGATAGAAAAAAACACGATCGTAAATCGAAAATGCATTTTATTATCGTTTTGTGTATTTAAAAATGCAACAAATTAAGGATTATTTTGTCTTAATTTATATGAGGTTACAAAAAGACATCTTCGAGGCCAAATTAGAGTCATCGTATTCATTCCAGTTCTGTATCATTTTTTTTTCCACTTGGATATTTAATAGTTAACTAGTGTATTTACTAATTATAATATGAAAACAGGTATAAACTAATATTACATGAAAAAATGTCAATTGACTTAATAAATATTCGAGCTGCAGCGGAACTTACTTCTGCTTTTGTCGTGCTACAGAGGGGTGAAAGGAAAATAATTCGTTTCACTGAGTTGATATGATCAACCTGCAACCGTCGCGATTGAGCCATCTGTCATTGCCACCACAACGGACCCCATTCATTAGGGAGTACTAAGCCTTCTGTCAGGACAACACCAGCATTCTTCAAGAAGTTCTAATAAGAAACATTTTTTTATTTACAGATTCAAGAAATCCTAGAACCCTTGGGTCTATCGTGAAACACCGCTAAAACGATGACGTCACCTTTCAGGGGTCAAAAGAAACGCTTATCCATTGCTCTAAAGATGCTGGTCAACATCCGCCATAAGGTGCAGTCGATGACCCACCTCAGGATTAACAGTTTCTTCCTGTTTTCAAGTTCTCCTTATTGAAAAAACCCTGCAAGGGGTGGCAGGACTATATTTGTATATACATCAAGCCGTCGCTCGTTTTGTTTGAAATTTTGATCATTTGTATACGCTGCTGATGGCAGTGTGGTGTATCCAAGGCAGTACTGAAGATTAGGTTAAGATTTTTTGATATACTTACTGTATAACGTTTTTATTTTCACGCACTGCCTCAATTCAGGCGGGAATGGGATGTTCAGGAGCACGAACGGATTGTCGTTGACATTAGTTCCCGAAGTTCCCTCGGCGACCCGCCATGTGCGGGCGTTTGTACGTTTTATTCTTTTATTAAACTTTCTTTATTCTTGTAACTATATTTATTGTTGATCATGCTCAAAGTACGACTACACGCATTTTTATATAAATTCGACTTCCGTTTTTGCTTATAATTTAATCGGTACCTCAGCTTTCTAGCGCAACCCTTATACACTTTTTAATATATCTATTCTAATTTTCCCATCACAACACGTGCCAGTTGACATTGACTTTAACAAAACATTTTAATTTCATTAATTATATTAACAAAGGTCTGTACTAAATGAAACAGCAAATGTTTTCAATTAAATATTTGTGTGTGTTATTTTTTCGCTCTGGTAACAAGGCGAAGCGCGACGTTTAATTTCGCGATTCGCACGCGATGCGTCAAATTCGGCGAACTGACACGGAGCGTCCTAATCTAGGTTCCCAAGTTCCCTCTCATTACCTTGGTGCGGATAAACTGTGATGCTCAGAGAGAGAGAGATAGATAAGAAAAAAGTGTCTCAGTTTCACAGTATCATTATTTGCTAGTAACTTCGTAATTTTATTTTATGATTGCTTTCAACCCTTCCCTTAAGTCCACCGATTGACCTTTAAACGGTGATCTAATCATTATTATAGAAATAATAAATACAATTAAGGATCGACTTTATACAATTGACGCTTCCCCTGTAAATACTTATCGATGTTGTATGTATATGGCCTTCCATGTATGTAGGTGGTCATGGCGCAGCGCACAAGCTGTGTTACTGTAAACGAACAGGTTGTGGGGTTCGATATCCATTCGAAGAATAAATATTTAATAGTTCAATTAAGATTCAATTTTCATTTCTGTGCGGCGTTGAGTTACGCCAATTATCACGCAATGCTCAAATTCGCAGAAAGTGCCCTGGCCTGTGCGGATAACAAGGTGAATCGATGAATGTATATATTGTACGAGCATGACATTTAATCCCTGGACTTGCAACAATGGAGATAATAAAAAAAAAAAAAATGTTTCTTACTTCTTTCGGTTCTAAAACTTGGTACTTGTATTTTTTTCACTCCACTCCACTACTCACTCTGTGATCCCGCACAGGCAGGGTAGACAGAGGGAACTGGGACCTTTTGTTAGCCACTCCGTTCCGTTCACCACTTTCCCGCTAAATGAAGGATATTTGTTCAATACGGACTTGAATTTCCTTTGTTATTAGAGATAGAAACCAAAACTTTAAATATTTGAATAAAGATCAAATACTTCATTTCTTCGATTGGGGATCGAAAACCCACAACCTTTCACGACTTTTGTCGCACGCTTGGCCTCTGGCGCGATGCTATATATGTATTGTTTACATATATTCTATTAATAGCATCAGAAAAGTACTAATTACAAAATGAATTTATACATTGACCACTTACACTTCGTCATACAGAATCATTTATAGCTTATCCGAACTGAACAACTAAATTTTATATATTTTTTATTAGAAGCTGATGCCAATAAAATAAACCACAAATTTAACGAGAATACAAAAGACATGGCATGTATCAATAGTCTTTTCTGTGTGTTTGTGTCCAAGCTATGGAAGACAACAGAACAGATATTATATATTATATATATAATATATATAAGATTAAATTATATATGATTATATATATATATAGATATATATATTATATATTATATATATATATATATCTATATATATATATATATATATCTATATTAATAAAAATTTTAATAATAAAAAATTTTTAACCCTATATAGATATATATATATATATATATATCTAGATATCTATATACTATATAGTCTCTAAAGATCTATAACTATATTATATATAATATATATATATATATATATAATATATAATATATATAGAATATATATATATATATATATATTAATATATATATAGATATATATGATATATATATATATATATAGATGATATTTATGAATTTTTGTTATTGACAAGAATAATTGTCAGAAGTTTTTTTTGTCATACAAGCGCTGTTGTTTAAAATGTATACTTATTCTATTCCGCATCTGCTGATATTTATGAAAGAGCCTAATAACTTTAAATGATATTTTAGTACTCGTACTTATTAAAATAACGAAAAAGCAACTTCCTAAAAACGCGTTCTTCCCCGCCACTCAAATTCTTAGGCTGAAAATGGGGGGACCCGATGGGGTGTCCTAATACTAGTTACCTTCGTTCCCTTTGCTTACCCTGCATGTGAATTTAGCTTCCAAAGTTGATTATATATTTTGTGGAGTCTACATACGTTATGGCGGATAAGCAAAGTAAGATTATCCCCACTGTCGTCCTAATTGATGCATTGCGTATTAAATTACTGAACTTGAACGCTGCGCGTTGCATTGAGACATCGATACCAATTTTCCCTTTTTTTTCAGTGGAAATGGCTCGCAGCCTTAACCTACAGTTCCCATCCTAAACCACAACCCATCATCTTTTCATTATAAAGTCTCTTGTGGCGATAGTGGCGACAATACCAGCAAATTGGTGCGAGCTATCGAGAACGGCAAGAATGAATATACGGTATCTATCATAGTTACTATATTAGACGTGGTACGAGGCAAGAGCGGCGTTTAGTTCCGCCACTCAACACGTAAAGCATGAGAATTCGGTGAGGGAGTATGGATGTCATCACACAGTGCCCCTCGCCTCCATAGTGGCGTGCAAGATATGGTGTACGCTAAAAAATCTGATTATGGATTATATTTTTTCTTTTAATTCTATACTTATAATATATTTTGTAGTAACTATCACGTCTGTTACATTGAAAATGTGTTTTTTTTTTAATATTACGAGGGAGGTTTTAATACCAAATAGGGCCCAAACTAGTGATTTAATTTTTTTTGTCTGTTTGGCTGTGCTCACTATCAACTCAGAAACGGCTATAGAGATTTAAAATTTCGTTTTTTCACTGTATATTTTGCAACCTTCTTTCACAGTTTATAAGGTTTTTCTTAATATAGTTTTACAACTTTTTTTTATAATTTAGTTGACATTTTAACTGGAATATAGACTTTGTTATAAAGTGATATGAACCTTCGTGGCGTAGCGCACAAGATGTGACTTAACCGACAATGTTCGGGGTCGATCCCCAGTCGAGGAAAGGAAAATTTATATTTTCAAGTTAAATATTTCATGTTTCAATTTCGTCACTCTGTGAATAAGCAAAGCGCGGCGTGAGTTCCGCCACTCAACAGCAATACCTCAAATCGCTGGAAAAGTGGGAACGGAAGTGGACGGAGTTTCTTTACACAGGTTCCCGGATCCCCTCTTCCTGTGGCGTGCTATAGCGTGAGCGAAAAAATAAATAATAAAGTGATAATTTATAAGAACAACAAAGTAATTGGATTAGAAATGAAATAATGTTATTCAGCGTTACCTAAACGAACCTTCAAGGTAGACAAACTGATAACTATTTTTTCTTTTTTGTTTTAAGTCACATATTTCCTTATTTTGTTTTTGTCTCCGATTTTACTGGAGCCAAAATTATGTTTTACCTGGTGGAACGTACGCCGCACGATCCTAATAATGTAATGTATAATTTCAATTTTTCTTCCCTTGTATCCCCTTATGGTTATTGGTAGGCAGAGTAATTTGGGAACTATTCTTTAAGACCCCCGTTCCCGTTCCCACTGTTCCGCGAAATCTGAGGCGGTTTTGTTTGAGTGCGAAACTCAACTCCGCGCTCGCCATTACCAGAGCGGACAGAAATAAAAACACATAATATTAAATGTAAAGGCAAAGTCACTAAATCAAGTGGTGACTTCTGCATTTCACACTTGTTAACATAACTAATAAGTGAAAAATATTGAATATTTCATATTACACTAGGGAATCATAGAATCATAAAAGTTATTTTTCAACGACAGCAAATATATAATTTATAGAAATAAAGTATGATTGTTCCCTCCCATTATGACATATACATATTTTTATAGCACAATAGTTCCTCGTCTTAATTTGAAATCATTTCACGTTTTGACGATTACCCTCTTATAGAAGCGGCATTAGTCTTCATCAAAAATATGTATGTGTGTAGTGTTTGTATATATATATATATCTATATATATATATATTATCTCTATATATATACTATATTATATATATATAATAATATATAATATATATATTATAGTATAATCTATATATATATATATCTATTTAATATAATATTAATCTTAATATATATAAATATATATATAGATATAATATATAACATATATTCTATGTTTATATGTATGTCTGTATAATACCTACTATAATTTATGGTTGTTTAAAAATAAAAAAGATTTTTTGGTTTTGTGATTTGTATGATTATTTGATTTGTAAAAAAAAATATGGTAAAATTCAGTATAAATATTGTTATTGTCAAAATGTCCATATTAATATTATATTTATGTATTATACATGATAATTGATGAGATGACGCAGACGGACTGGCGTGACTCTTTGGAGTGCTTAAGAATATTCGACTTGAGAATCTTTTTCATGTCTTGGATTGCCTCAATTACGCACCAATCGGCCGTTCAACTCCGCCGTTGATTTTTGTCTTCAATAGTATCGGCGAAATAGCACCTAGGTTTCAACAATTTCACCGCCGCACTTGACTTTGGTGACCATGAGTCAGAAAATTAAAATATTAAATATTTTTATTATCTCGAATGGGATCAAAGCGCAACCTACCCGCCGTGACAGTCGCATACTTTGCCTTGCGACTACTGGTCTGCCTTCTATGTTGATAATATGGTCGCGTCCCTTACTGAAGAAAACAAGAAATACTAATTCTCAGACCTTCAATTTTTTTATCTACTTAGGATTAAATTGTGAAGGTTAGGAATACTATATTTTCACTTTATCGAAATATTTTTTTATCTCACTTCTATATTGTATTTAAAATTTATAATAATATTTTTTAATTGTGTAAATATTTATTATCTAATCCTTACATAAGAATTGTTTGTTTTAATATTAAAAAAAAAAAAAAACGCCTTTTTGTTGTAGGTATTTTGATCTTATTAATATATATACAGATTAAACACTAGTTTCAAATATTTTGTTTTTTTTGTTATGAGGGTGCAGTGAGTCCGAAACTCGTATTCATGTTCAGCAGGGTAGGCGCGGGAACATGGGAACTTAGTGTTAGACAATCTGTTCCTCTTCCGTTCACTACACTTTCCCGCCGAATTTGTGCCTTGAGAGACGGAACTCAACGGCGCTATGCTTTTTTCGTCTTGTCCCAGAGGCAAGAAATGAAATTTTAATATTTATATTGAAAATATACTATACTTTTTTATTTTCTCGAAGAGTTGAGCGAAGCCACAACGTCCCAAAAAAAAACCCCCCCCCCCCCCCCCCCCGGTTAGTCACACGCATGTGCCGTGCGCAACGACATGCCATATCATATTAATATTTTTCATTTCCCCGTTCTCGTAAGATGTAAAGCGCGGCACCGAGTTCCGCCGTTCAACATGCATGCGTCGATAATTCAGCAGACAGATGGAACGTAGTGTCCTTTAGGGCAACTAAATGTTTCACACCAGCTCCACGATTGACCCTTTTGTCGGTGGTTGGTTACGCCTAAAATGGCTTATTTTATTTTAACAAATTAAATTTGACAGAACTGGTATGCCACTTCCTAAACTTTTCGGAAGACAACAACAAGAGTTACCCTGGGCAATCCTCATAACGAAGAATAACACTGCGTCCAAATAAAATACACAATGGCGGATGTGTCCAATGGACCAACGGGAACTAACGGGACCACGTGTACTGAATATCAAAACTGATTTTGCAATATCGGCCCATGAAATGCTAATGGCAAGTTAAGGCATTTTATCTACAACCGCCCAGTGTTAGACACTCTGATTTTTACTTTTTTATATATTATATAAAAAAATGATATATTTTTTAATATAAGCAGAGGTACAAGACTGTGTCGCTCAAGGTGACGGTTTGAAGTTCGATTCGTATTCAAGGTACTGAAATATTAATATGTTATTTACATTAATTCTCTCTCGTAAGGGATTAACGGCGGTTTTTGTAGTTCCGCACGTGCAACTCAACCAATAGTTAGGAATTCGGGTTCCCCGTCTTCCCGGCTATATATTGGAACCTCGGAAGTTTAACTAAATATAATTATCTATATATATTATATATAATATATATATATTATACAGTATAATATATATATATATATATATATTATATAGTATATAGATATATAATATATATATATAGTATAGTATATATTTATATAGATATATAAGATATATGTGTTGAAATAATGTTTTCAATCTTATATCTCGAAGCCAATAGCGCAGGGGCGAGTGTGCGCCGGCAACGCGAACAGTGTGCTTCGATCTCCAGTCGACTAAATAAATATCTAATATTTTCTTTTCATCGTTCTGTAGCAAGCAAAGCGCGGCGTTGAGTTCCGCCACTCAAAAGCAATGGCCTTCGTGGAAAGTGGGAACAAAAAAGCTTGTCTTTTCTTAACACGGGTTACCCGAGTTCCTTCTACCTTCCCAGAATTTACGTCAATCATTGCGATAATAACCTGGTTTTTATCTTGGGCCGAGTTGGTATTGTGTTACTAAATAATTATAAACATTTAAAAACATCCGCCATTTTTGTTCCGTCTTGTCCTATTGTGGCAACAATAAGAGACCGTTTCGTCTTGCTTGGATTAATGTATTTGGTTTTTATTGCCTGAGCCGATTAACATTTATTGTTATTGTTGTTGAATTATTTATATATATCATAGCTTTTTTTAAGGTTATCTTTAGTGGTATGTATTGGATTGATTTTTTTATTAAAAAAATCTTTTAGAAGGTCCTGTTCTATTGAAAGTTCAAAAAAAGTGAACATAACTTAATATAAGTATACTAGTATGGTCATTGGGTCAGGAACGCTTCGGCGAACTCCATTGGGCGCGAGTCAAATTCCGCTACGTTTAATTTTCATATATGTTTTGTTTTTTTTAACTAAATCATTATATAATCAAGTTAACTCCTTTTTTACTATTTTTCTAAGAAAGGTATGTTTTCGTGTTCGATGCAAGAGGTCTTTAGAATGTTTTTGAATCCTATCGTACTATCGTGTTTTGTATTCCACCAAGGCACTAAGGTAAGAAACTTGGTCATTGTCAACGTGATAAACTAACTGCGTTCTCCACTTTCCGCTCATTTGAGACATTGTTTCTTGAATAGTGGAATTCAACGTCCGCGCTTGGGGGCTTTTTACTGATCGAAGAAAAGAATTATCATTTCTTCACCTTGTTAAAATGGCGTTTGAAACATTTTGTCCTATAAGTCGAAATCGAACCCACAGTCTGTCGCGTACCCCACAACAACGCATCGTCAGCTGCGTTTACAAGTTCTCAGGCTTAAAATGCCAGGATGCCTTAAATGGAGTCATTGCTCTGCAGCTTTTAAAAATCATATAATATTTGAAAAATATGCCTTGACATAAGAGCATTAAATAAAGCATATTGACTTCGATAATAACATTATTTCTGTCACCATACAGGGGGTTTTTTTGCGAATAGATATAAACAAAAAACAAATTTAAAAAAAAAACTAAAATTAATGTCACCTTTTAACACCTTCTATATCTATCTATATATCATTATATCTATATAATATACTATATATCTTATATATTATATATATATATTATAATATATATAACATATCTATAGCTATAGATATCTAATATCCTCTATTATATATATATATATATATCTAGATATATTATATCTTTATATTATATATATATATATATCTATAATATATTCTATCTACCTATATAGATTATATAATCTACTATCTATATCTATATATCTCTATATATCAATATATATTATATATATATCTATATAACTATATCTACTA
The DNA here is from genome assembly GCA_019049475.1 of Eueides isabella. Taxonomy (NCBI): domain Eukaryota; kingdom Metazoa; phylum Arthropoda; class Insecta; order Lepidoptera; family Nymphalidae; genus Eueides; species Eueides isabella. The sequence continues at coordinate 12,263,982 of CM032386.1, read as the reverse complement.
TCTCTTCTCTATCTCTATATATACATATATACTTCTATATATAATATATATATATACTATATATATCATAATATATTATATATTATAATATATATATATATATATCTATATAATATATATATCTATATATCTGTCTATCTAATATCTTATATATATGTCTATATATATATATATATATGTATAATATAATTGTCTAGATCTAGATAGTTATATCTGTATTCTATATAAAAATAATGTATATATAGGTCTCTATATATCTCTGTCGACTCTAGCTATATAGCTATATATCTGTATATACTGTATATATACCATATCTAATAATGTATATGATGTATATATCATATAGATGTATAATATAGTCTATATATATCTATGTATATATAGTATATATATATATATATATATCGATAAGCTAGCTATATTATTATATATATATATAATACTATATATATATATTATATAATAAGATATTATATAGATATATATATAAATTCTGACCATTTTGTCTCATTTAAATTGAACCTGTGGACTCGTTTCCTCATGCTAAAAAACATTTATCTATTTTTAATCCAATAAGCCTGGTGTCTAGAGGATACGAATGACAAAGTTTGGATGTTTACGTGTCAAGCTGAAAAACAAACAACGATTGTTAAAATAGTTTAAAAAAAACAATGAATCCCAATATACCTAACAGTCTTTTATTTTACCGCTGCGTATTGTATTTTTATTTGGTACGTTGCGAAGCTTACGCTGAGCTTTGCCTTCGTACGAGAGCGAGGAAAAATATATTGTTTAATATCAATTGCTTCAATTGGAATCGAACTCATAACCTTACATGCCTTGCGCCCTTTGCCCACAATATCTATTTATTTAAATCTTTTTCCTTTTAATGTTAGTCATTACTTTTGTATCTAGGAATAATTAACCTGACGTTGCAACAGCGTGCAGTTTTGCCCGACCAGGTTGTGGTTTCGATCCCCACTCGAGAAAATGTCATTGATATAATAATGACTTTAGCATTACGTTTTTCGCCCCACTGGGGGAATCGAATGCCTCAAACAACAGAACAAGTGTCTTTTCCCTCTCGCTGCGGGATACACGGTAGAAGCTGATTATTTAATGAAAGACGTCAAAAATGTTGAACAGTTTAATCCATATGAATAAAGCATTTACCTCAACTCATATGACCTATATAATTGTATTTGATTTATTTTGATAATAACACGCGTATTATATTATTATCTAGTATTGCGATAGCAAAGGTCAAAGATGCAATGACTTCCTGATTGTGTCAGAAAAATACCGTATCTACTAATATTTGTGTCGCTGTAGGTCTGTTTGAACCGAACCTCAGGAACTTTGTAGCCTGTCGTTCGCGACGCACAAGCTGTGACTGTAAAAGACAGTTGTTGTTCGATACACACATAGGAAATGCAATATAATGTTTTTAGCTTTCCTCCTCTGGTAACAGGCAAATCCGGGGTCGTTGAGTATCGTCCACTCAACAGCAATGCCCTCAAAATTCGGTGGGAAGTCGGGAACGTGTGTCTTAACAGTAAGCTCAACAAATACTAATAGGCTATATCGTGGTATAATGATAAGTACTAGTAGACTAACCGTGGTCGCGCTCGGAAGTGGTGCTGTAACGCGACCGGTACTGAGGTTCGTTTTCTTTCGAGAAATGAAACGGTAAATATGTGTATTTTGTCATTCGGCGTACACGAGGTAAAAGTCTGGTTAAATTCCGCTGCTTAAAACTAATATCAACATTGAGCCGCGGCAAGGAAGCAAATATCTTAATGGGACACCAAGTTCTCGTGTTCCCTCTGTCTATACGCTACACGCGGGATACAGAGGGAATGTAATAACACACTTATCATTACATTATTAATAACACAAGAAATCAGTTTTTATTTCAGGTTAGAAATTTTGAAATAACCTTACATTGTACTTTGGCACCTTGCACCCTGGGTCGGACAACCTAAAGTTAATTTTAACTGTGATGATCGTTTATATGTCTGTAGTATTTGTTGGTTTATTTTTTTTTTGTGCATAAGGTTTTGATTTAGGTCCAGCATAAAAAGATTTGAGTCTGACTTACTTGGTTGCTTGTTTAATTTTTGTGCCTCTTAGGGTTCCGTAAGTAAAAGGATTCCTTAGGAAAAATTGGCGTCAAATAATGTATAAAGATTGGTTTCGGTGCATTTGTAATGATATTTTCTTTAAAAAACATTTGAAGTTATACTGAGACAAAATTATTACAATCTTATATTTGTATTCATTCATACAAAATATGGTTTACGGTCCGCGACAATTAAGTTGGTAATGTATAAAAGTCTTCACTTTTAACCATACAATGTTAAAATCAATACGAAACTTTCAGATCACGACAGACAGTGAGGAGCGGAACGGAGTGTCTTAACACTACGTTCCCAACTTCTGTCTGATTACCCTACTAAAAAAAGCAATATTCTCTTATTTCCTCACCAGGTGAAGCTCTTGTGGTACAAGTCGATTCGGAGAAGCCAGATAATGCAGAAGTGGCTTTACTGGGCACAGACGGATCTCCGCGGCGTTATGCTACGTCAGAACTGAGGCAGTTTTGGGTGGTCTTGAAACGTACTTTGCTTTTTAGTAGACGAGATTGGGTAAGTACCTATAATTTATATAGAGTTTTTAGGGCGTTTTCGTTATAGAGTTATTTGTTTTAAGGCTTTTTTTAGTTAATATTATAATTATTCAATCAATGTTGAGGTCTGCAAATGCGACGGGTTGTAAGTTCAATTCTCACTTGAGGAAATTAAATATTTAACTTAACTTATCTTCACGCGATATCCCTCGGCATACCTCTTTCGCCTCGTCCACTGTCATCAACCTCTTCATACATGCCCGCCGGGGGGTTCTCATGCTTTGTACGTGACCTTCCTCCAGTATCGTCGATACTGTGTTTTCAAAGGTCATCCAAGGTCTCCCCCTCCCTCTCTTACCACTCACTTTTCCTTCATAAATCTTTTTTACCATTCTTTCTTCACTCATTCGCTCGAAGTGCCCAAACCACCTAAACACGTTCTTCTTCATTCTCACTGAAATTAAATATTTATTATTTAAATTTCTTCGTGCTGGTACCGAAGTTTACTTCAGCGCGGCGGTGCGGCGTTAAGTTCAGCTCAACACGCAATGCCACGCAAATTTGGCGAAATGTAGGGAACGGAACGGAGTGTCAGTCATATGACTAGGTCCCTAAGTTCTCTCTGCCTTACCTGGCCATTTGCGGGATACAGCGTGAAGCTGACATCTAATTATCACAGTTCATGAGATACAACCCGGTGACAGACAAACGCCGGTGTCAACATACAAATAAATATTTATATGCACGCTTCATAAACTTGACAAATCTTATGACGTAGAGGTTTTTGGCCTCTGAAATAAGGATTAATACGTTTTTTTTTGTTGAAAACACGTTCAAACCAGTTTTTGTTGACCATGTTGTCGTAATTTGTATATAGTTAGGTAAAATATTACATTATATATTTTATGATTAAGCATATTAATGTTTTAATTCAATAATTGATATTGATTGAGGCAAAGCGCGGCGTTGAGTTCCGCCATACGAAATATAAAGTGTTATATATTAATAATATGTAATCTTCATTAGACGTTCTAATCTTTGAGACGTGACTGAATAAAAGAGAAGTATACAAGAATAATAAATACGTATATATGTATATATTGTGATTGAAAGTGTGACGGTTTGGGGTTCAATTCCCTTTCGCGGGAATGATATATTTAATATTACCATTTCCTGTTAAGTTCCGCCATCGGAAAAAAAGGAAATACAATATACGGACGGTCATATTACTAGGTTTCCTGGTGTCCCTCTGCCTACCTTCCTTTGTGCGGGATAGAGCGTGTTAAAAAAGTGATATGACAAAATATTCTTATATATTTATATAAATAAGTAGTTTCAAACGCTAATGATTGTAAATGACTTTGTTAATTACAAAACAATTAACTGTTAACGTTAGAGTGAAGAATGTTCGTTTGAATAGGGAAATATGTATATAATTTATGACTGAGAAATATATAATATAATATAATTATATATCTGGTTGTTATTTTGTATTTAAAACGCGGAGAAAAAAAGAGTGGATTTTACAAGTTTGTCTGTATGTCTGTCTGTGGCAACGTAGCTCCTGAATGATGATTTGAAGGTGTTGTTTGCCACGGTTGTTCTTATGAGAATTAGTTTGAGGCCTGTCGTGGCGCAGCGGCACAAGCATGTGATTGTAACCGACAGGTTGTGGGTTCGATCCCCACTCGAGGAATTGAAATATTTAATATTTAACATTTAAATATTAAATGTTTTTCATTTCTTCGCTCTGGCACAAGGCAAGGCATTTATTTTATAAATTTTATTCATTTCTGCTAGATGTAGTTCTTTTTTGTTCATTATTTTTAACCATCAAATCAATATATACATGGGTTTCATACTTTTATCTTGATCTTGATTTATCTAAACTATAAACTTTTTGTTGTATTATATTATATTGAAGTTAAGTATTTTGTATATAATATATATTTAAGTTGAGTAATTTAAATGCGATGATTGTGCATTTGACACTCACTCATTTTCATTTTCATTTCTTGTTCTGGCAATAAGAATATTCGTCCTTTAAGACGCAATGTTTCGAATATTTTTATTTTTGAGAAGCTGTGTGAGGGATTTTTTTGTCTCTTCTTCTCTGCCTACCCTACTATAAGCGGGATACAGCGTGAAAGATAAACAATGAATACAATTTTTCTCTCCTTTCACTTCCAGACGCTGATGTATTTGCGTCTCTTCGCGCACATTCTCGTCGGTTTTCTAATAGGTGCTCTGTACTACGACATCGGTGACGACGGCTCCAAAGTGCTGTCTAACTTGGGCTTTTTGTTCTTCAACATGCTGTTCCTGATGTACACGTCTATGACTATTACTATACTTAGTTGTGAGTATGGGTGTTTAGTTTTTTTTTGTGTTTTTTGTGTGTTTTTAGCTGCTGTAATGAATATTTTTTTTTATATATTTTTACTAATTTTAAAGTGTTAATCTACCTTAGGAAAGAAATATACGTATTTGCAATACGTATAAACAATTTAATGTATGTTTTGAATGTTTTAAGTAAGTATTTTGGGATCTGGTCTCACTTAAGGATATTTAATATTTTTATTTCTTCTTTCTGGTAACAAAAGAAGCGTTGAGTACCAACACTTATCACGTCGAATTCTGCAAGCATTGTCCAGAATTCGGCATAAGGTCTTAAGAGGAACGGAGTATCTTAACACTAGGTTCCCAAGTTCCCTCTGCCTATCCTACTATATAGTGTGCAAAAAATAAATAAAAACTCTTTTTTACTATGTTGTAAAGTGTTATTCCACACTTAAGACAGAAAATACTAAACTTAAATTTAAAAAGCGTTTTAAAAATTTTGAACGAAGCAGGATTTGAACCCTTAGTTGGTCAGAGCGCTGGAACGGTATTCCAGAGGCGCGGGTTCAAATCCTGCTTCGTTCAAAAAATTTTTAAAACGCTTTTTAAATTTAAGTTTAGTAAATATAAACTCTTTTTTATTTCAGTCCCTCTAGAAATGCCTGTGTTAATAAAGGAACACTTCAATAGATGGTATTCGCTACGATCGTATTATTTAGCGATAACTGTGTCTGATATACCGTTCCAGGTAAATATATTTATATTTAATTATGGTTAAATTTTAATTACAATTAAAATTGATTTTAAATAGTTTTTTATCGATAACGTCTGTTTGTAACGTGATTGTTAATTTTCATTTCAAGGAATAAATAATTTTTATTTTCTTGCTATTGTAATAAAAGATAGATAGAAGCGCGGCGTTGAGTTACGCAAAGTTTTTTTTATTAGGGTGCGTAGTTATTGAGGATTTTTATAAGTAGGTTTTCTCTGCTTTCTTTGTTATATTGGGGATGTTACATTTAATTGAATTAAGCAATTTAACGTTGAATATTTTATTTATGGTTCACTAGACACTAAATAAGAACTAAAAACGTATATGCATATTATTTATTTTTAAATAGCCAAAGCCAGAAGTAGACAGACAAATCAAACTTATAACTACTCTCTTTTTAACTATTAATAAATACTAATGTTAAAACATTTTTTTTTTATATAAAAACAGGCAATATTCTGCATTATATACGTGGTGATAGTTTACCTACTGACTTCCCAACCGCTGGAGTGGTTCCGGTTCTCCATGTTCCTGTCCTCGTGCCTCCTCATCGCCTTCGTGGCGCAGAGCGTCGGCCTCGTCGTGGGGGCCGCCATGAATGTGCAGGTCAGTCTATACACACACACACACACACACACACACACACGCATATATATATATATATATATATATATATATATATATATATATATATATATATATATATATACATATATATTTTTGGTAAAAAAAAGTAATAAAATGCAAAAGAGGATATTTCGACGAAAGATCTGTTTAAACTCTCTTGTGTGTGTTTTGTTAAGAACAACAGAATATTTAATGATAATATTTTAATTCGAAATAATAAGTAACAAATGTGGCGAGAGGTGGGGAAACGGAACGACTTCCCTATCTATGCCTACTCTGCCATGTGCGGGATACAGCGTGAAACTGAGTTTGAGGGAAAGAGAGTGTTCTAGCTATAAGTTAATACATATAACGAACGATAAGTGAAAATAATAATATATTTTCCTTACAGAACGGTGTTTTCTTAGCGCCAGTCATGTCTGTACCGTTTTTGTTGTTCAGTGGATTTTTCGTATCGTTCGACGCGATCCCAGTTTACTTGAGATGGATCACGTACGTGTCGTATATACGATATGGATTTGAAGGCACTGCCCTCGCCACGTACGCCTATAATAGAACTAAACTGCAGTGTCATCAGGTATGTATTTTTTTTTCTATTCTCTAAAAAGAGAGGCCTGTCGTGGCGCAGTGGCAGCAAGCGTGTGACTGTAACTGTCATGTTCTGGGTTCGGTCCCCGGTCGAGGAAATGAAATATTTTATGTTTTCAATTTTAATATTTCATGTTTCATTTCTTCGCTCTGGTAATAAGGCACAACGCGGCGTTCAGTTCCGCCACTCAACACGCAATGCCTCGAATTCGTCGGAAAGTGGGGAACGGAAGTGGAACGGAGTATCTTAACACTAGGTTCCCGGGTTCCCTCTGCCTACCCTGCCTCGTGCGGGACACAGCGTGAAGCTAATCACATCAAATCAAGTTTTATCTAAATCGGTTCAGTAGTTTTTGCATGAATGTGGTACCATCTGATAATAGCCATCTGCACAAACTGTCATATTTACATATATTTGTTGTGATATTAGGGTCCATTCCTAACTCGAGGTAGTTAAGAAATTGCCGGGAAGTAAATTAAAAACAGACGTGTCTTAATGGGGAGAGAGTATGGTAACATTTGGTTCCCAGGTTCCCTCTGCTTGCTATGAATTAAATAAGATTTTTTTTTTATAACTTTATTATATATTCTTATTTTCCATGATCTAATTTGATAGAATAAAAAAATATATGTAAATCAATAAATAAATTTAAAGTAAAAAAATGTTATTTTTTAATTATTTAACAGGTATACTGCCACTTCAAGAACCCTCTGACCACGTTAGAGGAGTTGGACATGACCAATTCAGACTTCACATTGGACATCGCCGCGCTATGTCTAATATTCTTAGTGCTCAGAGTCTCCGCTTTCCTGTTTCTCCGCTGGAAATTGCGATCCACCAGGTAATTTCAACTTCGTGCCCCTAAAAATAGAGTTTAATTTAATATCATGTTATTATATATTTTTTTTTAAATAGTACGCAGTTTTTGTGATAATAGATGCTTTTTTATGTACACTTAATCTGAGATAGATATTTTAAATTTGTTTTTTTTTTTTTAATATTTTTGTGTTTTACAAAAGTGTATTATCGAATATGTATGGCAATTTTATCAATCAGTTTAATTCTGTTGGATATGTTCCTGATAATTTATTTGGTAGATATGTCTTTGATAGAAGTATATGCGTCTCTTTCTATATGTTTTGTTGGAAAGAGATGGAACAATATCTGTCATTTAATTAAAAATGGATAATATTTGAATTAACTTGGTTCTTGTTATGACGTCACAATTGAACAATTTCATTTTTTTTTAATTTCTTTTGTATCTGTATTTCAATTTTATTAATGATATTCTTACTTATTATTTTTATTATTGCCATACAAAAAAATTTGGTATTCGAAATAACCCAAAGACCCAAATAATCACTATCTAATTTTTGACTTTGTTACTGTTAAATTGCTAATCCCATTTTCATAAAACAAAAATATAGCAAAGAACGACTAGCATAATCAAGGTTTTCTATTAAATTAAAAATCATTCATTAGCTAGCATGCTACAAACAGACACACACACCGACAGACAAATCAAACTTATAACCCCACTTTTTTTTTACATTAGTGGATTAAAACAAGAATTAAAGAACAAAACAAAAACAAAATAAATGTAATTGCGTAGTATAATTTTAATTTTTTTAAATTTTCTTAGGCATTTAGCGCAGTAAATGTGATAAAAGATGCTTTTGTATAGATATTTTATTGCTATACATATGAAAAATTAACATAAATTATGTAAAATTATGTATAAATGTTAGTAACATGACAATTATATATTTATACTATACATACAAAGTGCCTTTTTTAATATCTTTGTGAAATTCTGTACTGGATATAACTAGTTTTAACTAGTTATAGTTGATAATGTAAATAAATTTGGATAAAAGTTAAATATTTTGAGTTATTAGTTGAATTGATATGAATTACTTGCCTTTAATTATTAAAATTGATGTAGATCCATACGCTATGGTTCAATTCCAATTTAGAAAGATTTTTTTTATTTGTAAAAAAATATATTTTTTTATAATTAAAAAAAAAAACTTCAATAACTTTGAATATGAAGAGACTCATAATATTCGTATATATGTCTTCAATACAGATTATATATAAAATTAATACAGATAATAAAAAGAATGAATGTAAAAATTATAATAGCAATTTTTATATATACATATATAAAATAAGTTAGTGAAATAAATGAATAGTTCATAGGAAATTTTGTAAATTGGTGCTCATTCCAAAATTGGTACTGCTTCAGTGCTTTAATATATATTTAATAAAAAAAAACTTTATTATTATTACTATTCTAGTTATTTTGGATCATTTAAACTAATATTAAATGAAAATTTCCATTAAATGTATCCATTTTCAGTTTCATATAAAAACTGTAATATTTAAATAAGTTATTAATAATGCTTTAAAGTGTATTGGTGTATTTTTTTTAAGATATTTGCTCATTTTTAATCTTGCCTCTTTATTTTGCCTATGAAATTATGCCATTTTGTATGGTTTTTATTGAAATTTTTATATTTTAAACGTTTTACATACACATGTCGTTTGTATGAAGAATTTTGATTATTTTTGTTTAAAATTATACAATTGTTTATAACGTATTTAAAATATTATTGCATGACTTCTATATTTAAATCAGAGTATTCTTTTTTTTATTTTTTTTTTTAAAGCATAAAATATAATATCATATTATGAGGGTGGGCTACTTTTCTATGGTTTTTTTAATGCGCTCGCAATACTTTTTGCCTAAAAAAAAACAATTATTTAGAATTTTATTATTATTACAAAATAGTTGTTTCCTTTCTTTAAAAGTATAGTCTATGGTCAATGATAAATCAGTTATCCTATAAAATAAATATATAAATACAAATATAAAATAATATTTTTTTATAATACAATCAGTACAAAAGGAACTAACGACCATAATCCTAATAGTAAAGTTGTGAGTTCGATTTCCACTCGAGGAAATGATTTTATTTTTCGCACTGGAAACGAGGGTAAAATGCAAATGAAATGCCATAAATTCGACGGTAAGTGGAGAATATAAGTATTTTATGGAGAACTGAGTATCTAAACACTAGGTTCCCAAGTTCCTTCAGCCTACCCTGTCATGTGCACGATACAACGTGAAACAAAAAAAAAACATAAATAACTTTGAAAAAGAAAAAACGGCTTACAAAAAATATTACGACAAAATGATAGAAAGAAAAAAAATATGTAGCTCACCGTTATATATGAATAATTATATTTCTTTATTACTGCAATTAATATTTTACTGCGTTAAAACGAATAAATCAGGATAAAAAAATACATTGTTGTAAATATAATGCTGTCGTAAAAGTTGTTATTAAGTTTTTCTAAATAAAATCTACCTACAGATAGTAATGGCTGATAATTTTGACTTGTAAAATCTAATTATATATATATTGTATGTACGTTTTTTTTCGGATTTTTTAAAAATATATAATAAAAGATTTTGAGCATGTTTGACAATAATTTTCAATATTATTATCGTTAAATATAATGATTTCTAGGGAACATGGTGTTTATAAGAGAGTAAGTACTTAGTGTGTTAAGTAATTAAGCAATTGATGGTCCAATAAAGCTATGGTTAGTTATGGTTTTTGTATGTACGGAATTTATATATTTTTTAATAAAAGGTTTTTTTTTTAATGTTTTTTTGTTTTATTTATGGTGGTTTCTTGACTTTTTTTAAATACTCCGATGGCCTGTTGTGGCGCAGCGGCACAAGACTGTAAACGATAGTTTGTGGGTTCGATCCCATTCGAGGAAATTAAATATTTAATATTTTCAATTTAAATACTTAATGGTTTCATTTCTTCGCCTTGATACAAGACAAAAAACGCCGCGTTAAGTTCCGCCACTCAACACGCAATGTCTCAAATTCGGCGGAAAGAAGTTGAACAGAGTGTCTTAACACTAGGTTCCCAAGTTCCTTTTGTCTACTCTGTGAGTGAATAATGTAATATAAAAATAAAGAAAATTTAAATTAATGCCAGTGGTGACGAAGGGGCACAAACATGCATTTGTTAACATGACGATATGTTTTAACATTAGGTACCAAAATTTGCTCTTCTTACTCTTGCTTCTTCTACTCTTGCTGTATGCTTATATATATGTGTACTTTTGTTTGTCAGTTCAACGCTGTATTTCATAGCGTGAAACTGACAAAAAAAGTATAGTTTTATACCACATATATATTAAAAAAATGCCAATTTGTGAACTAAAACAATATATAATTAATTAATATTTGTTATCTTATTCATAGACGCTATTATATATAATAAAACGATTATGTAATGTTAATAGTAGAATATAAAATATAGAGAATAATTTCATTTCAAATAGCAAAGCAAATTAGCTTATTTTTAATTCCCCGCTCTGTTAGACGAAGCGTTTCGTTAAGTTCCGCTACAACACTCAATACTTAGCTTTACACTCTACCATAGCGTGGCAGGCAGAGAGAACGGAGTGCTAAACGGTCTCAACATACCTCTTTTGCCTCATCCACTGTCATCAACCTCTTCATTCATGCCCTCGGGGGGTCCACATGCTTTTTATCCTCTTCCGGTATCGTAGATACTGTGTTTTCGAAGGTCAACCGAGGTCTCCCCCTCCCTCTCTTACCACTCACTTTTCCTTCATATTTTTTTTACGATTCGTTCATTCATCACTCATTCGCTCTACGTGCCCAAAGCACCCGATCACGTTTTTCTTCATTATCACTGTGACAGCCACACTAATACCTACCATTCTATGTATCTTTTCATTGGGAATGCGATCGGCCAAACTGACCCTGTATAACCTACGTAAAGGTGGCCATCTTCACAGAATTTAATAATAATTCTGTGAAGATACAATTATTCACCTTCCACCGATGTTTCACCGTCTCAACAACGCAGCTAACGGACTGTTAACTTTACACAGCCATTGCGTATCTTCCATCTCTACTAAACATACTTCCCAGATACGTGACCTCATTCACTTTTTCTAATTTCTTATGATTTACACTGGTCTTGCATTCTGTCCTTTCTTCATTTCTTTTAAATATCAGAACCTTCCTCTTATTCGCATTCAGGCTTAGACCATTATTTGCAAATCCTTCTTTCAGAGTGGTAACCAATGTCTGTATCTCGTTTTCTGATTATGCAATAAGCACTGCAACATCTGCGTTCAGCAGGTAATTTATATTTAAATTGCTTACTTTCATTCCCCTGTCACTTTGTTTCACTCCATGAAGACAACACATGTCTTGGAAATGCGTCAGCCAGTAGGGCACGGAGAGTTATAAAACTATATTTCCTCTATTTTTACTCTGCCATGCGGGAAAACGCTTGAAATGATGTTGACGGCCCGGGTAACTCCAGAGGACCTACAGGAGCGTTGCCGTCCTTTAAATTGGAAGGGCACCGGGGCCCGGCATTACCTAATGCGAAACGCAGTGGCCAAAGCCACTATTTAACGCCAGTCTTAAATGCCGGGGGTAGTAATAATCCGGTCGAGTCTGCCCATGCGTGTTGCCATTACTGGCAACGTGACTCTACCACACGCACTTTAGTCGCCTCTTACGACACCATCAGTACCAGGGTGATCCTATTCTAAGCCGGAATCACACGGCAGAATGTTATTAATATAATAAAATTACCACTCACATATGTTCCAATGTTCCCCCTGTCTACTATGCTATGCGCAGGATATTAAGAAGCTAAAAAGTACCTATGTTGATGTATACTCATTAGTTAAAGCGCTAGATCACGAAGTATACAAGATCTAGGCCAGATTATAGATTCAGATCTCCCCCGAGGCCGGTGACGTTATTCCTAACATTGTTTACATTTTAATTAGTATTTAAAATACGTTTAGTTTCATAATATCTATGTCAATATTTCACAGCGTCGAAATATATTTTTTATCCCTGTATCCCGAATACTGCGAGCAGAAAAAAAAAATAGCGGTAAAATACTTTTTAATTTGACAGCTTCACGCTGCATGTTGGATTTTTAAAGCATTGCGTATTCAAGGGAGAAAATTTACAACCTGGTTTTGCCGTGTTAACAAAGCGAAGAAAATTTGAATGTTTGCCTACTTAACCTAACTTCACGATGTGTCCCTAGTGGGCTTTGCAAAGAAAATGGAGCGCCAAACGCTACGTTTTGGTATACTTACATAACCTCCGGAAGGTTCTCATGTTTTTTACGTGACCCTCCTCCAGTATCGTCGATACTGTGTTTTCGGAGGTCAACCAAGGTCTCCATCTCACTTTCTTACCTATTATTACTTATAGAAATTAATATTTCTATAACTAATAATAGGTAAGAAATATATTATTAAATTAATATTTAATATTTAATAATATTTAATATCCTTGACTGAGCATCGAGTTCACAGCCAGTCATATTTACAGTCGCACACTTGTGCCGCTGTGCCAGGACAGGTCTCGTTAATATATGTATGTACTTTGTCTAAAATTTGCCCTTCGAGATTTGGCTGTTAATAACACAGTGTAAAAAGTATTGCTTTTTTTTTGCCGTGTGATTTCGGCTTAGAATAGAATCACCCTGGTACTGGTGGTGTCGTAAGAGGCGACTAAAGTGCGTGTGGTAGAGTCACGTTGTCAGCAATGGCAACACGCATTGGCAGACTCGACCGGATTGTTACCACCCCCGGCATTTAAAACCGGTGTTAAGTAGTGGCTTCGGCCACTGCGTTTCGCATTGGATAATGCCGGGCCCCGGTGACCATACATCTTAAGGACCGGCAACACCTCTGTGGCCCCTCTGGTGCTACTCGGGGCCGTGGGCGACGGTGATCACTTACCATCAGGTGACCCGTACGCCCGTTTGCCGTGTCTCGTCCATAAAAAAAATAAATAAATAACTTTTGTGATTGGATGAGTCTGTCGATCGGAAGATTACTCAATTAGCTGTTTTTGAAAAATAAAATTAATATGTATCTGTATTAAAAAAAAATACATTTGAAAAAAGAAATGTGTATGTGCGACTCACACACGATAGATAATACACTTCAGTAAATGGACAAAAAAAGAGATGCCCACTCAAGAACAATTTGGTGCCCACCACCCCAGATTTATTACCAATAAAAAATAAAGGAGAAATATTTAGGCACAAAAAAGGCATAAATCAGTATTAGATGCATAAAAAAGAAATATAAATTTTAAAAGACATTTTTATTGGTTTTAAACATTTTTTACAAGCAACACATTACATTGTATCTAACTTATATAAATATATGCTCGTAGTAAAACTATTCTAGATATGGCTAAGCTATGACATTTACCATTTATTATAGTTAAATAAGATTTTTTAGCTTCACACTGTATCAAATAGCGCAGGGTGGGTTTGGAAAACTAGTGCTGCGTTTCCCATATTTCTGAATTCTCCAGTCATTACAGCTTTGCCTCGTTACCAGAGAAAGGAAAATATAAATATTTAATTTTCCTTGCGTGGGAATCGAACCCACAGGCTGTCACATTTTTAATCGCACGCTTGTGCCCCCTGACTCTAAATTACCTAACAACATTAAATACATCTATAACAACAGTGCAACAACAACTCATTTTGGTGGTATTAAATAAGCAGCACTTTAAGATCAAGTGTGACAATTTATTAACAAGCTGGGCATCTTAGAAGAATGTTTTTTAATCAAAATTTCTAAAAAGAACACAGCAATGGAGAGCCCGTACCCTCCAGCCAAAACGTACCACGGCACAATTATATACAACTCCTTGGTTTTCTCAAAAAAGTGGTAATTTCTATTGTTATTCCAGTACATATTTCGTATATAATGTTCGATTAAACCGTTTTCTCTTAGCCTAAGCGCATGTAACCTGAGTCTCTCTAACATTGGAAAGCCTTTATGTAAGTATATAGTGTATACTACCTTACTAAGAGGTTGGTTAAACGTGTAGACCAAAGGATCTCCCCAATCGTCGAAGAATTTGTATTCGTTATACTTATAAACGGAATGTAAGACAACGGTATAAATGTCGTTAGATTCACTCACAGCTCTGATACTTTCCAGCATCGTCTCACATCCATCCCGATCTAGATTTTCCAATACTATATTTTCTACTGATAGTAAATAATTTCTTATCCCTGTACTTACGCAAGGCTTCAAATTGTAATTTTGGACGTCCTTTTCATTTGAAATTTGATAATTTAAAGAAGGATTCGTAATGAGACTTACTAAACTTGACTGGTAATAAGTATTGATGAGGTACGCGAACCAAATCCATATCATGAAAAAGAATTTTGTAAAGCAATTCCCGCCTATCTTTCTTCCGTTGAGGAATAGATAAGCGAACATTTTCAGAATAATTTGCCCTTTGTCTTTAGGTTTGACTAATATTATGAAGATTATGAAAAATGTTGCAAATGTTAAAATAAACAATGTCCAAACTATAGCATGAAATTCCAAATACATATTTTTCCATGAGGGAACAGCTGAAGACTTCTGGACCTGGAAACGTATGTCTTCTACGAAAGATAGGTGCCCATAGATATAATTAAAAGCCTTGGCTCGAGGGTGCGTGAGGATCATTCCTCCTAATATTATATCAGCTTTACCTTCTTGTAGTAAATAGAGGGGCCCGTCAGCCGACATATCATTATTTATCATAGTGAATGTTTCAGCATCATCCGTAAAAGTGAAATTAATGGAAAATTTCTCTAAAATACTTATCTCCCTAAATATGTATTCTTCTATTCCCATTAGAGTTTTTGCTACTTTTGAAGGATCGATAGTGTAAGGCGGCCAGTGTGGACTTACAATTTGCATTAGACAATTTTCTAGACCCGTCAAAAGCTTATTAGGGTACAAATTTGTGGTTTCAGCATCTCTACATTTTCCAAATTCAATAATTCTGTCGTATCGACGTCCACAGCCGTAGTTTTCGAATGGATTGTAAGTATATAGATCTGGATTTATATATTCAGTTAATAAAATAACGTCAATAATATGATACTTTAAAAGTGTATCAAATATGTTTTCTCTGCCACTTTTCACGTAGCCAATTAGTACAAGAAATCGTCCATTTGGATTCCATGAAGGTTCTTTTACAAGAAACGTTATAATTTCATAAAAAATGGTCTCGTTTTTGGCCACTATCATGTAGCTCTCATCTAACGAGGTCTTATTTAAACGATTAGTTTTTGGCAAAATGGATACAACAGACACAGAATGAACTATTTTGATTATATCCCCATCATCATAATGCAAATCAACATAGGTTAATAGAGAATAATTAGAAAAATATTTTTTTGTTATGTGACTTATACATTGTTCCAAATTATTATCTTGATTCGTAATTAAATGGTAATCGTCAGCTTCAATTGTAGAAAAATTAATGGAAATCAAAACCAATGCGACCCACATTGTCGCCGGTTGAAACTACTGTGCCAGTTTTACACGTGTGATAATTGACATTTAAACACGAGCTTTATTTAAAGTACTCGTGACTTCTATAGTTCGAGAGACAACACTAGGTTGGTTTAGGAATATGTAATTATCATTTTGCGTGATAACACAATATTTAGAATAAGAGTACGTTAGTAAAATCTGTAAATTGACCTGAATTTGAAACCTTGAATTTTTTTTATCATAGAACAATAATGGGTAAAAAGAAACGAAATATTTATTTAAACTCAGCTTAACCGCGTAAAAAACCGAAGTAATGCTAAAAATATAACTCACAGTAAGTCTTCAAAGGAAAGAATTCTATTTTATATTAAAAGATTTTAATTATAATTTTAATGAAAACCACAATAAAAAAAATCTTATTTAAATATGTAATAGCATTAAAGTTATTTCATAATACGTTGTGATGGTAAAACCAATTTTCTGCCAGATAACTTTTTTGAAATAACGATTTCCAAAAGAAAAACTATACCAGAAACCAAATATCCCACGATTAAAACGTGCCAAGGAACTAAAACGCGATACATTGTCATCTCCTCCGAAAATTTATAATTGTTCTCGTTTCGGCGATGTAAATATTTTAAGTAATATTCTATCAATCCGGTGTCTCTCAGCCTAACGGCAAGCTTAGTGAGCTTTTTTACTAAGGGAAAACCTTTGTACAAATAAATAGCGTATACTATTTTACTTAAAGGCTGTTTAAATGAGTACGTTGTGGGATCTCCAAATTCATTGAAAAATTGATTTCTTCTATACTTATATATTGAGTATAGGACCACTGTGTAAACGTCGCTTGAGGAACTTACAGTTTTAATACTTTCCAATAAACCATTGCAATGTTTTCGTTCATTCTTGCTAAGTGTGATGTTTTCTATCGAAAGAAAATAGCTCCGCATAAGAACACCAACGCAGGGTTTTAAATTATAGTCGTGCAAGTCTTGCTCATTTGAAATCTGGTAACTAATTGGCTGGTTTGTAGCTAAACTAACAAAACTGGAAACGTAGTAAGAATTAATTAGATAAGCGAATACAATCCAAATAAGAAAAAAACATTTTGTGAAATAATTTCCCCTTATTCTTGTACTATTTAGAAACAAATACCGAAACATGATAAAAACAACACCTATTTTATCTTCAGGCTTTACTAGCACGATGAAGGTAAAAAAAAATGTAAAAAAAGTCACCAAAAATACTATCCAAATAAGGATATCGAATTCCAAATACATATACTTCCATTTAGGAACAGGCTGAGCTTTTTGCACTTGATATCGAAATTCGTCTGTATACGATAGATGCCCGTAAATATAACTAAAAGCTTGCGCTCTTGCATGTGTAAGAATCATTCCGCCGAGTACGGCGTCAGTAACATTTTTCTGTATTAGGTTCATCGGTCCCACTGCCGCCATATCACTTTTTATTGTAGTAAATGTTTCGGCATCATTGGTATATTTAAATTTCACAGAAAATTGTTCCGATTTACCCATTTGTCTGAATATAAATTCTTCAACTCCTTCATATGGGTCGCTTCTTTTGGCAGGATCTATAGAGTAGGGTGGCCAGTGAGGGCTGGTTACGCGAATCGTGCAGTCTTTCAGACCTGTTACTAATTTTTTTGGGTATAAATTTGTAGTTTTAGCCATTGACCAATTTCCAAATTCTATTATTCTTTCATAACGTCTCCCACAACCATAATTCTCATAAGGATTGTATGTGTACATATTAGTATCGGTACTGTTTAGAATTAAAATATTTAAAATATGTAATTCCATTAATAAGTCAAATATTTCTTTAAGTTCCCGCTTGGTTATGTTTTCAATAATCAGAAGAAATTTAGTGCTTGGATTCCAAGTTGGTTCTTTTCTAAGTATCGGTAAAATGGTGATTACACCATTGCTATTTGAACTTGCTATCAAGTAGCTTTCATCCATTTTTGTCGCTTCCCTCATTTTGTCCCTTTGTAAGACATGTAAGCTTTTAAGAGTATGTATGGCTTTGAAAATCTCATCACTATCATAATTTAAATCCAAATAAGTGATAAAAGAATAATTATAAAAATATTCTCTAATAATGCTGCTAACACATTCTACTAAAATTTTATTATTACTTTGTTTCACTTCGGTAATGCGAGCTTCGTTTAATGGACAAATGCTGAGGGAGATCAATATGATAGCGACTAACATCTTCGCTCGTTAGTAATGCTTTGACAATTTTTACGGTTTTCAGATTAGTATATATTCATTATAAATTAGTACTATTTATAGTATAAGGGATAGAGAATTTCTTTGTTACATCATATATATACCATTATTTTTTTTTTTGTATTTTTTTTTATTTTTCAACTTGGTCTCCTTAAAGCTATATACACTTAGTGACTGAGACGTTTTTCAATTTTTTTTTAACCCGTCAAAAAATAAGATTTCGAAAGGTCCTTAAAATAAGCATCTGTTGAGGAATGATTTCTTCATTTGAAAAAGAACGTTGACCACCGAGTCATTTTTTCATGTTTGGAAATAGGAAATAGTCACTGGGGGCTAAACCTAGCGAATACGGTGCGTGGTCAACCAATTCGAACTTTAATTCGTCAATTTTATTTTGAACAGCCATTGATTTTGAACAGGTGTGAAAACGAGCATTGTCGTGATGAAAGAGGTTTTTTTTGTTTAAATGAGGACTTTTTTCATGAATTTTGACATTCAGCTGGTAAAATAATGATGCGTAATACGGGGAGTTATAGTTTTTTCTTTTTCCAAATAGTTGATGAAAATAATTCTACGTCCATCCCAAAAAACAGTAGCCATAACCTTTCCAGCTGATTTGACTGTTTTCGCCTTCTTGGGACATGGTTAACCTTTAGTAATCCACTGTTTTGATTGTTCTTTTGTCTCGGGAGTGCAGTGGTGGATTCATGTTTCATTTACAGTTACAAATCGACGAAAAAACTCATCCCGATTACGTTGCATGAGCGACAACAAAGCTGTAGAGGCAACCACCCTATTGTGTTTATTGTTAACTGTGAGCAAAGGCGGCACCCATCTTACCGATATTATGTACATGTCCAATGTGTTGTGTAAAATAGAATGACATTATCTTTTGACATCATTGAAGCCTTAGTTATCTCACTCAATTTCAATCGTGGGTCACTTAACACATATAAATACTCACTTAACACACATAAATTTTACGATCCACAGAAAGATCGGCACATCGGAAAGCCTGGAGGAACACATCATGGACCACCCAGATCTAATTAGCATCGTCCCTTGGCAAGCTAGACGTCTTCCGACGGACCTTCTTTCCACCTCTCAACCAAACTCCTGAGCAGCTACCTCGGTTGTTGGTCGTTTAAGCTGGGCCTCCCTCGAGCTACCGAAGGTCTCACCTGGCTGGCATTGGGACAGGCCTATGGCCATATGGCGAATTTAATTTTCCAATGGTCATAAGCCTGTCCCAATGACACACTCATAGCAATGGGTGCTGCTAGAAACCAGGGCAGTGGAGTTCACTCCGTCGAAGCCTTTTTTCCCAGCTCTCCCGGAGTTGGATGTCAAAAAATCTTCAATAGGCTTTGATTAATAATATAATTTTAACTTTCACTTTAAGTCGTTGAAGAGTTTAAAACCACTCGTGGATTTTTTTATACATACGTGTATCATGAGCCATAAAATATTTACTAACTTTTTGAAGACGAAACCTAGAAGTGATTAGCTCATATTTAATACTAGTATTTTAATAGATACATACATACATACATAGTGAAATAGTGCTGAAGAAAGCCATAAGATTTTTGTAGAAGTATACGGTGCATATGCTTTAGCTAATCAAATATATTGGAAGTGACATGTACGTTTTAAAAAGGAACCACTTGGAAGTGGAGGAAGATTTAATTGAAGGATTCAGAATTCATATCAAACTCTTTAAGAGTTGTCTTTATTATGACTTGTGAATTATTGCTTGAACGGTACAAGAGAAAAAATGTTTATATCGTATTCATAATACTGATGAAAAATGGATGTATAACGATAATTCGGAACGCAGAAGATCATGGGTCCAGACAACCTCAGAGGAAAAACGCAATATACATGGATTTAAGCTCCTTCTATGTATTTGGTGGTGTCAACAAGGTATATTTATTATGAAATGTTAAAATCTAATAAAACCATCACTGGGGATCAGACTGTTTACATTTGATGCGTTTGAGTCGTGCATTCAAAAAAAGTAGTGGCAATTGATTTTTTTTTGTCAGAGGGAACCCCGGAACCTAGTGTTAAGACACTCCATTTCACTTTCATTTCCCACTTTTCGCCGAATTTGAGGCATTGCGTGTTGAGTAGCGGAGCTCAACGCCGCGCTTTGCCTTATTATCCGAGCGAAAAAATGAAACATTAAATATTTAAATTGAAAATATTAAATATTTCATTTCCTCGACTGGGGATAGAATCCAGAACCTGTCGATTACAGTGACACGCTTGTGCCGCTGCGCCACGACAGGCCTTTTTTATTTTCATTTCAAATAAATCGTTATTTTTTAATTAGACGGTGCAAATTAATTCTAACACCATAAAAAATCTTAAATAATTATGTAAAAAAACTTAAATTGCTGAAGACAAGCTCCTACACTATACAGAAGATTATTTATTGACCTTTGCTGTCACGTGCCGTTATCTCCATCTACAGAATAGCTTTTCGTTATTAATCAGATTCCACTTGATTTGACAGTTATTTGTAAATGTATTTAACATTTTTATTATATATTGTGTTACAAAAGATTCGGGCGACATCTCTCTCGGCTCAGGGGAGATGCTTGCGATTGTAAGCGCAATACAGATCGTGGGTTCGATGCCTCTAAGAAAAATAAAATACTTGACTTTAATTTCTAAATTTTAATTTTTTAGCTCTGGTAACAAGTCAAAGCGCGGCCTAGAGCTAACACTAGGTTACCAAGTTATCTCTGCCTACCCTGCCATGTACGGGACACAACAACATGTTTAAAAAAAAGAAAAAACAAATGCAATCGTTGTTTATCGTATGCATTTCATTAAGGCCTCCTGCAACGAGATAGCGTTTAACTGTAAACATAATGATCGATAACCGATTGGAAGAATTAATATTTATGTTCTCTGCTCTCTATTGCTCTGGCAAGACAAAACGCGGCGTTAAGTTCCGTCACCCGGCTCGCAATGTCTTGAATTAAGCTTAAAATAGAAAATAAAATATTTAATATTTTTTTGCCTATGCTGCATTTTTGTATAGTGGTTAGCTAATTTAAAATAAGAAATATTTTAACAAATTATTAAAACTATTGTTATATTATTATAGAAGATGAATACATGTAGGTATATACTTTTTAAATGAAACAAACAACTGGATAGTCAGTCTACCCGTGACTACGGACTACAGCAGAGTGTTTAAAAAGTCGGGATTTCAAAAATGTATACAAATCAATATACGGTGGGTAACGGAAGTGGAACGGAGTGTCTTAACACTTCCGGTTCCCAGGTTCCCTTTGCCTACCCTGCCTCGTGCGGGATACAGCGTGAAGCTAAAAAAAAACAATATACGTGAAATTAATACGATTAATCTTATCTTATTAAAAATCTAATAATTTAAATGCCTATTAATCGCGAAAATCAAAGAACTAATCAGATATATACTTATAAAGATAAAAATGACATTGAAAGCTGAGTGATAACTTATGTGCCTGTTTTCAAAACAATAATATCTATAATTAATATCTACAATAATATCTATAATTTTTTGTTATCTAACACTTTGGAAAAAAACAAGGCCGTGCTAAAAAATGCCACAAAGCATACAATTACCAGCAAAAAAAAAATTCATTAAATATATTTTTAAAATGATAGAGGCCTGTCGTGCGTCGCAGAGGCATGAGCTCGCGACTCTACTGGTTTGGTTCGATCACTACTCGAAGAAATGAAACATTTATTACTTTCATTTTTGCTCCTATAAGAAGACAAAGCACAGCGTTGAGTTCCGCCACTCGATACGTATTTCCTCAAATTCAAAAATAGAAAGTGGGCAACGGAAGCGAGTGTCTTAACACTGAGTTCGGGATACAGTGCGAAGTTAAAAAAAATGTAGCCATTCTAAGATTCAAGAGAGCTAATAATAGCCTCTTTGATTAAAGAATATTTTCAGTTTGAAACTTTGAGCTGAGTTGAACTCTTTGATTAAAGAATATTTTCAGTTTGAAACTTAAAGTTTCAAACTGAAAATATTCTTTTGACGTTTCGTAGACAATTTTTAAATTATTACGTGGCGGAGCTCAACGCCGCGGCTAAATGCCAGGGCGAGAATTATTTTTATGCCCCATGTGGGAATCGAATCCGTCGCGAGTAACAGTCCCTTGTACCATCAATCCACAACGGGCGCCGCATATTTTCGTAATAAACTAAAAATAATAAATGTACAATTGTATATTGCATATTCAAGTTAAAACCACTAGGTATCGATCCCTTTAAATATTATATTTCTGTATGTAACAGTAGTCCTACATAACTTGAGTAAAATAAATAATTCAAATGGCCTTTCACCTACAGGAAACAATGTGAATGACGTTATATAGAATTATTATACACAGGTACGTACATATTTTAAGTCAACGTGTGGAAAAAGTACTTATATTTCATTAAACATTCTCGTTTGTAAAGGTGCTGGGTCAGATAATATTCTCTCATTGTTCATTGTTGTGTGAGCGTGTAATCTTTTATTGCCACTTTTTTATATATATATATATATATATATATATATATATATATATATATATATATATATATATATATATATATATATATATATATATAATAATAAATCATCTGATAATGAGGCCTGTCGTGGCGCAGCAGCTCAAGGGTGTGACTGTAACCGACAGGTTCTGGGTTCGTTCCCCACTCGAGGAAGTAATATATTTAATGTTTTCATTTCTTTGATCTGGTTACAAGGCAAAACGCGGCGTTGAGTTCCGACACTCAACATGTGGAAAGTGGGGGACGGAAGTCTTAGCACTAGGTTCCCAAGTTCCCCCTGCCTACCCTGCCATGTGCGGGATACAGTGTGAAGCTGAGTCATAATAAATCGCTTGGATCAGGCGTATTCTCTATGAAGTGGAAGGAAGCTAAAGTCATTCTTGTTCGAAGCAAGAAGATGATGCGATGGTTAAAAATAACCGACCGATATCAATACTGTATTAATAAATAACGAGGCCTCTAGTGGCGCAGCGGCACAATCGTGTAAGCGACAGGTTGTGTGTTCGATCCCCACTCGAGGTGATGAAATATTTAATATTTTTAATTTAAATATTTAATGTTTTCGTTTCTTCGCTCTGGTTAAAAGGCAAAGTGCGAATTCCGGCACTAAAACGCAATCTCTCAAATTCGACAAGAAAATGGGGAACGGAAGTAGAACGGAGTCTTAATACTAGGTTCCCAAGTTCCCTCTGGCTACCTGGCGTGTGCGGGGTACAGCGTGAAGCTGAGCATTGATATATCAATACTGTCACATTTCGCTAAAATATTTGAGGATCTATACTATTATAAATAAGCTCTTAAAGCTTTCCTTGATAGATCATTAACATGGATTCGTAAGTAAAGGTAGATCAACTTTCAGAAATTTTATAACTTTCACTGATTTCTTCTGCGATTACAAATTGATGCAATTTATGACTGATTTAAGCGAAGCTTTTGATGTCGTGTGCCACACGACATCTTATTAGAAAAACTAACCGTCTATAGTTCCATAGGGCTTATTTTAAAGTGGCTGTTATCATCCTTAAGGGGTGCCATTTCAAAATAGACAGGAAGAAAAGGTCGCTATAGTATTTATTTAAGGTTACATCGTCTTGTGGCAAGTGTTTTCAAATAGGTTACATAAAAAAAATCGCGGTTGTGTGACGCCATTATTCTAAGTGGAAAAATATATTTTTTTAAGAATACTTCTATATGTATATCAATTTAAAGTGTTCAATGCAAAGATTTAAAAAAGATATATCATGAATATTATTACCACAGTAAAAATCTAAAAAATGAACTTTCCTTTTTCACTTTCTGGATCCGGTGAGCACTAGGATAAATAACGCAACTGTACTTACATTTTGTTGCTTCTCGTCGGAATCGAACCGAACACTTAAACCACCATTTCATCGTTAATTAGAGATTTTATAGCAAAGTGCGATGCCGGGACTGGTAACTAGTAATGTTTACATAAGATAATATGTATATAAAATACTTTAGGTATCTACCTATTTATATACGTAATTTATTGAGTATTGACACCGTGTTATGTTTTTATTTTAATTAACAGTCTAGAATTTAAGACTTTTTTAACGACCATTCTTCAACGACATTTGCACGAGTTTCTTTAACATTTATAACAGG
Organism: Eueides isabella; assembly: GCA_019049475.1. Taxonomy (NCBI): domain Eukaryota; kingdom Metazoa; phylum Arthropoda; class Insecta; order Lepidoptera; family Nymphalidae; genus Eueides; species Eueides isabella. The sequence continues at coordinate 12,239,176 of CM032386.1, read as the reverse complement.
TATACTTAAGTGTACTTGAGGCCTGTCGTGGCGGAGACGTGACTGTAAATGCTACAGGTTGTGGGTTCAATTCCCATTTGAGGAAAGAAATGCTTAATATTTTCAAATGAAATATTTAATGATTACATTTCTTCGTTCTGCTAACAAGGCAAAGTGCGACGTTGAGTTCTGCTGCTCAACACGCAACGCCTCAAATACGCTGGAAAGTGGGGAACGGGAAGTGTCTTAACAATAGGTTCCAAAGCGGTATACTTTAGTGTGTTAGTGAGTGTGCCTTTCCTACAAAAGTCAAAGTATACGAAATTAGTAAATTCTACCAAAAAAGTGAAAAATAAAAAATATATCATAGCATAACAGAAAAATTCAAAGCTAAATAGTTCATTAGGTTTAAAATTCGGGACCCAATCTTCTACCAATGAAATCCTTAAAAGGATTTTTTTTTTTCTTTGTAAGATTTAAATCAGCCCCGACAGTTAATCTTATCGATCTATATAGCTCGTTTTCTTTTTTAAAATTAAGCTGTTGGGTATCTTTTTATGACTTGCTTTAGAGGCTGTCGTTCCACAGCGTCTTAATGCGTAGACTAATCTATCGTATCTAAATACGATAATTGTAATTGATTCCTTTGGATATTTTTTTTTGCTATTATACTGTCCAATTCAGAATCATTTGTTTTTCATTGCTTGTGTATCAAGATGACTGACTGTGACTGTAACTGATAGGTTCTGGGTTCGATCCCCACTCGAGGAAATGAAATATTTAATATTTTCAATTTTAATATTTAATGTTTTCATTTCTTTGTTCTGGTATAAGGCAAAACGCGGCGTTGAGTTCCGCCACTCAACACGCCATGCCTCAAATTCGGCGAAAATTGGGAAACGGGGATGGAACAGAGTGTCTTAACACTAGGTTCCCAGGTTCCCTCTGCCTACCCTGCCACGTGCGGGATACAGCGTGTAGCTGAGTATAAGACGAACTGGCGTTGAGTTCCGTTAGCAGGGCTGGTAATAACAATAAATATATTTTGCATAACAATTAATTTCGATTTCAAATCAACAGCTCTTCCGTCTACAATCACATGCTGTACCGGTATTTCACGATAACCTTGCGATATATAAAAAATATAGTAATTTATGATGATTGACGGGCGTTAATATTAACGTGCGCGTGTTCTCTGAGTCGATGTCAGACTGACAATACTGACATTTATATATTTTTTTTCAGCTCCACGTTGTTTCCTGCACGTGACAGTGTAGGCAGAGGGATCTTAAGAATTATATGCCAGATAAAGAGTCGCTTTCATTTTGGTATATTTTTTTAAATTTTTTTTATGGAAGAGACGGCAAACGAGCGTACGGGTCACCTGATGGTAAGTGATCACCGTCGCCCACGGCCCCGAGTAACTCCAGTGGAGCTACAGGAGCGTTGCCGTCTTTTAAGGTGGAAGGGCACCGGGGCCCGGTATTACCTAATGCGAAACGCAGTGGCCAAAGCCACTACTTAACGCCGGTCTTAAATGCCGGGGGTGGTAATAATCCGGTCGAGTCTGCCCATGCGTGTTGTCATTACTGGCAACGTGACTCTACCCCACGTACTTTAGTCGTCTCTTACGACACCATCAGTACCAGGGTGATCCTATTCTAAGCACGGCAAAAATATATTACATAAATTTATTAAAAAAAAACATTAATTTAACATTTGTTTATGTTTTTTTTTGATAATATCTTCATGCATTGATGAAATGATGTTCAGCAAGTGTTTTCCGTTTACTATTCATTCTGTAGACATTACGTGATATGTTGCGGAAACCAATTACTTTTTCTAATCAGACTAGAAACAAAACAAAAAAATATATAAATAAATGCTTCCTTGTAACTTAAATAAAAAAATGAATCGGCCTATCGTTATGTAGAATCAAAGAAATACAAACAAACTGATGCGTCACGTAGTGCAGGATCACAAGCGTGTATCTGACAACGCGACGGATTGCAAATGAATATATTATACAATACCTAAGGACTAAAATTCAGTGGAAAGTGGGGAACAGAGCGGAGTGTCTTTACACTAGATTCCAAAGCTCCCTCTGCCTACTCTGCCATATGCACCATACAGCGTGAAGCTGAAAAAAAAAACGAAATACAGCTAAAGATATCTCAAATATCTCAAAAAAAGGCACTCCTATAGAATCCTCTAAATAACATTTGCTTTTGATGTATTGATCAAATTGTAGCCTAAAGTAATTGCAAATATGCAGCTCTTCAGAATAAAACCATATACGTTTTTGTAAAAAAAAAAAAAATAAGCAAGTTCAAAGGTATAATAACAAAATAGAAAGTTATAATTGCAGTAAAATCTGGAACGGAACGGAGTGTCTTAACACTAGGTTCCCAATTTCCCTCTGCCTACACTGCCATGTGCGGTATACAAGCGTACAACCTTTTCCGTTTTCTCGTTTCCGTTGACCTACAGTTATGATATTAATACGGAACTCTTGGTGGGAGTACTAATCGCACTTGATCGTTTTTTTTAACTATCGCTATTAAATATTCACCATCGCGTGACGACAAAAACATTAAGTCAATGGCCTGCGGTTAAAACCCATAAGATGAGTGCACGAAAGCTGTTGCCTTCTATAAAGTAAATGAACTCTACCAATAAAACATATTCTCATATTTTCATATACTGTTTTTATCGCGATAGAGGTCTGTTGTGGCGCAGTGGCAGAAGCGTGTGACTGTAACCGCGGTAGTTGAGGTTTCGATCACTACAGGGGGGGAAACGAAATATTTAAAACTTTTATTACTTCGCTCTAGTAACAAGGCTAAACACGGCGTTAAAGTCCGTCACTTAAAACGTAAAGCCGAATGTAAACGGAACGGAACGGAGTCTCTTAACATTAGGTTTTCAAATTTCCTCTGTCTAACCTGCAATATGAGGAAAGCAGTGAAAAATATTTTCAATATTCAATAAAATGGTAAAAACCTAAAGGTAAATGACAATCCATATAGTATTTAACTAGATTTTTTTTTTTTTTTTTACTTTTATGGAATAAAAGAGAGAACATACGGAAAAGTAATGAAATATTTTGAAGTAAATATACAAATCTTTATATTAAGACGCCATCTGTGCCGCAGGGACATGAACGTGCGATAGAAAAAAACAACGAGATTTCTCCCTCTGGTAATGAAACAAAGCACGGCGTTGAGCTCCACCACTTAGCACGCAATGCCTCAATAAAGCGTGCCTACAAGACACAAGGTTCCCAAATTTCCCCTACGTTCCCTGCTATATACCGAGGATATAGCCTCTTAAGTGGAGGAACTTAACGCCGCGTCGCTTAATGGCTTTACGTTTTGTGACTTTTATATTAATTAAATACATACTAATGCACAGTCGCAAGTTACCCAAAGAAATAAAGCATGATGAAACCCATACATGTATGTATGGCACATGCTAATTACGTTTTTGCATTTTGTATACGTTTATAACTAACTGATTTCGATGTTTAATAATGAGGAAGTGAACCTACATGTATTGTTAAATATCGAAATGTCACCATTTAATGATATCAAATAAGCTAAATTATAGTTTGAATTTATTAAAATTATTTACTTTTATATAAAATATTAATTAATTCAATTTTAGGGTTCAATACGACAAAAGAAGAAACGGCAATTATTCTTTTAGCACTTTATTGTCCGTTAGACGTGAGATCACTTGGAAAAAATTGTTGGCCACGCCGAAATTGATATCAAATATTTTACGGTCTCTCGGATCACAGAAAAGATGATGCTTCTGAGGCAACGCAATCAAAAGATATGTACGAGCATTTGCGCATAGTTTGTGCTGCATTCTGTTGAAATGCGTTGCGTAAACAAAAACCTACCTTTCGTGGTTGGGGTTAGGGTACAGCTATGAAATTTGATACGAAGTTCTATAAAAAACGGGAATAAAATCTAACTGAAAACTTGACATTATATATATTTCATAGAAAAAATACCTTATATTTGTTGTTCATACAAAATGCCACTGTGATTTTTCACTTAGATGTATAATCATAAAAATTACGTAGATATAATTTTAGACAAGAATTGAAAAAATCTAGTACTATAATAGAAAAAAAAACTATTACAAATTTATTGTATATAATTTGTTTTATTTAATTGTATATTATTCTGTGCTTTCGATACGATATATTGCATGTCAGGTGGTGGAACTAAACGCCGTACAATGTCTTGCTGGTGTAGGAGAACAAAAATAATCCATTCACCTAACTGACTATCGAACTCAAAGGCCATCAGGGTGCAGTTGTGACCAGGTTAGTCACGACTACACTATGATGGCCTCAATTTGTTTTTTATAACTAAACGTTATAGGAATTTTATGTTAAAATGTTCTATTGGTGAACATTTTATAATTATAAATTTAATTAGAAGCCTGTCGTGGCGCAGCGGCACAAGAGTGTGACTGTAACCGACAGGTTCTGGGTTCGATCCCCAGTCGAGGAAATGAAATATTTAATATTTTCAATTTAAATAATTAATGTTTCATTTGTTCGCTCTGGTAATAAGGCAAAAGCGCGGCGTTGAGTTCCGCCACTCAACACGCAATGCCTCAAATTCGGCGGAAAGTGGGGAACGGAAGTGGAACGGAGTGTCTTATCACTAGGTTCCCGGGTTCCCTCTAGCTACCCTGCCTCGTGCGTAATACAACGTGAAGCTGAAAAAAAATATAATTTCAGTGTTTATAAAATACAGTCAACATGGCCAGTATGGATAACATATTCTAACTCAGCGAATCTCTTTTCAAATATATATTTCTTAACAAGGTCTATTTAAAAAAGTTAGTTGTACTTTTTTCTTATATATAAGTACATATTATATATTTCTCTTCTTCAGCGTCACGATGTATCACGCACATGGCAGGGTAGGCAGAAGATTTTTTTCATAACTATTAAAGGTGAACAATTCTGTCAAATATGATTGTTAGAAAAGGGCCAAGTTCAATGTTGACAATAAACGTGTGTTTTGTCTTTACCGACAAAAAAATATATTCTTTTTCACCTCTCTATTGTTGAGATTTTATTCATAATAACAGTTGTTTTCAAGAGGCCTCTTGGCCCGCGTAACCCGTAAACGACAGATTGTGGGTTCGACACCCACTAGAGGAAATGAAATATATCATATTTTCTACATATATTTCTGCGCTCTGGTAACAAACCAAAGCGCGACGTTAAGTTCCGCCCCTCACCACGCAATGCCTCAAATTCGTGGGAAACGGAAGTGGAACGGTGTTTCCTAACTAGGTTCCCAAATTCCCTCTGCCTACCCTGCCATGTGCGGGATACAGCGTGAAGCCATAGCTGTTTCAAAATATGTTCTATCTATTTATAATAACAGTGATAAAAAATGGACTCCAAGAACAACAATTTGTCTAACTTGAGGAAACACTATTTAAATTTATATCAACGTTTATGACAGCAACATATTATATGTTATATATTTTATGACAACGCGTCAATAAGACACGTTTTTAGCAATATAATATATAAATAGATACAAATATATAGCTTTTATTTAATTTAAAAGCGATTTAGAAACATAACTTCTAAGATGATTTTTTTTTATACTCAAACTGGCTTTACCAAAGTTAAATGGAAATAATTAAAAGTTTTGTATGAAATATGACATATTTTTTCACGTTGAATACCGCAAATACTAGGGTATACAGAAGGAACTTGAAAACCTAGGATTATGACACTTTTTTCCGTTTCCTACTTTCCGTCCAATTTGTGGCATTCCGTGTTGAATGGCGGCAATCAACGTAAATAAATGTAAATATTAAAAATTTCAAATGAAATTATTAAACATTTTCTCAAATATGTATCGAACCCATAACTTGTCGCGATTACAGTCACACGCTTGTGCCCCTGCGCCACGACAGGCATCATGACACATTCTGTTCAAAGTAACTCTGACTAAGGTGATATATCATAGCCTATTTTAATAAATGGACTATAATACACAATAATAAAACGCGGCGTTAAGTTTCGCCATTCAGCACGCAATGGCCCAAAATTCACTTGAAAGCTAGAAACGGAAGTCTAATAATGGAAACGGAATGTCCTTCAGGTTTGTTTCCAAGTTTACTTTGCCTTCTGAGATAAAGGGTGACGCTAATAAAACACAATATACATTTTTTAAAATAATAAATGTATTTATTAAATTTTAAAAGCCATTTGAAATATTCATATATAGATATGTATACTTGGCTTTCTAGCACTTTCTAAATGCAACTAGTTCTAAGGCCCTTGACCATAACTTGATGGAGGCTTAACTTAGGTTCATGGCCTGGCCTTAGTTATTTACAGTTATGTTTTTTTTATTTTATATGTTTTAATTTACTTGTGCATATATATATATATATATATATATATATATATATATATATATATATATATATATATATATATATATATGATGGTTATTTATATTTATCTATTCATAATGTAATTATAATTACTAAATTATAAATGTAATATTCACTATAAATTGTTGTATTTAATTTACTTCACGCTGTATCCCCCAAAGCCAAGTAGATTCTAATCCAGAGTGACTCGTCTTAGTTAGACCATAGTCAAGCCACTTAGTCTAGTAATAATATTTTCGTATTAATTTTTAGTTTAAAATTTTCATAAAAATGTTGTTACATTGACAGTTTATGGAGAGTATAATCTATGTTTGAAATATCGATTTTAAAAAGCTTTTTTCTGGAGGAATTCCTTATTTACAAAATTAAATCTTCTAAGAAGTTTTAATGTAAGCTTTTATAGCGATGAATGAAATCAAAACGTTAGCTAATTATATTATATATTTCTTAACTTTATTTAAAAATTCAAAATTCCACCCCTAATTCGTTAATTGCTTTCTGAGCACACCAGTTCAGAACAAATCACATCATCATCAGAACAAAACACAGCTCTACAAAAAGTAAAATTTATCTTCACAGATTAAAAAAAACTATTATGACTTTAGATTTTTTTAATTTCACGTCAAAAAACCCCCAAAATATATACAAAAGTGACTTTTACTAGTGGCTTTGACTAAAATACATATGTCTACATTTTTTTTATAGCTTCACGCTGTATCCCGCACTAGGCAGGGTAGGCAGAGGGAACCCGGGAACCTAGTGTTAAGACACTCCGTTCCACTTCCGTTCCCCACTTTCCGCCGAATTTAAGGCATTGCATGTTGAGTGGCGAAATTCAACGCCGCGCTTTGCCTTATTACCAGAGCGAAGAAATGAAACATTAAATATTTAAATTGAAAATATTAAGTATTTCATTTCCTCTACTGGGGATACAGTCACACTATTGTGCCGCTGCGCCACGACAGACCTCATATGTCTATATATATATACTATTATTATTATTTATGTCTTTATATTTAGTTATTTTATAACTAAGTATGAAGACATGTTGTACGCACTATAAATAGATTCTGTGATTACAATAATCTTAATGTGCGTTTATTTTCCACATTATCAATTATTTTTCATGTTTGTCGATATAAACAAATTCTCATAAATATTGAACAATAAAATATCATACTCATTATGACTAACCCTGACATTTGCTCCAGTTTTACATCATATAAATTTATTATATCAACTATAATTGTAGTTGACATCCTGAGTGAATGTCTCATATAAATATGCTGTGTTTTACAGTAAATTTCCTTCTGGCGATGTTTTCTTTAGGACGATATAAAAGGATGTGTAGTTACCTCAAAAAAATCCTGGTAGGTTATCTCTATTATTTTCTTCCAGTTCAATGTCAAAAACTAAATGTTAATGATACACCTGCAAACTTAGTATTGTCAAGCTTTACAAGTTGTACTTCCAATTCTTGCATTTTAAAATTGGAACAAAACCCTTGGTCGGTCGGCCGACTCGCATTTGCCCAAAGTATTTAAATATTCTTTTTTTTAGGCAATGACAAGAAAAAAAAAAACGCAATGACAATAAGTGATAAATAATCTGTATGCAAAGACAAGGTCGTATTATATTTTTAAGCTTAGTATATGTGCGTCCAACAAGCATCATATAACATCCATTCCGTTTCGCACTTACCACCAAATTTAAGACATTACGTATTTACGTATTGGATTCTCCTAAAGTGAAGATCCAATCTACAAATCCCTCGCGTGTACAGTCACACGCTTTCCTATGCTCCGGCTACTCCTGCACGAGGACATACTTTCCTTTTCCCGTTGATATTGTTAGTAAAATGAAAGCAGTTTATATTCGTAAATATCGTGTTATTGTATTGGGCATAGCCGCGAGCGGCCGCTAGTGCGTGATTCTAATAAATCATATCTTAAATTATTAATGAGGCCCGTCATGGCGCACAAGCGTGTGACGTGTCAGGTTCTACTGCGAACCTCTCATATTTTCCTATCAAAATATAATGTTTTCATTTCATTTTATTTCTCTTTTAAAGTAATGTATGTATTACATATATTTTTATAATATTTAATCATAGTTTTGAGCTTTTTTTCGCATATATTGTGATGAGAAACAAGAATCTCGGTTTACGTTGAATTTTTGAAACAACGTATTGAGTGGCCGAACTTAGCGCCGTGCTCTGTCTTTTTACCAAACTGAAAACACAAAAACATAAGCAAGTATAGCGCTGGCAGCCACATATCCATGTTTTTTTCATAATCTACATTTATTTACTTCAATCGAAAATCGAACCGACTAAATACGTATTGAACTATCATATACATATAAGTAATCAGAACAAAGTTATAATTTTGATAAAGAAATTCAAATTGTAATCGATACTAGCTTACAATCGCTACTCTAATACTAAACGTTCAGTCAGCCTTTAGACTCTGGCGATGAATGACGCGATTTCATACACAGTGAATGTGGTACTGTTTATATGTGAAAAATATATGAAAATACATAAATATAAATAAAATTTAACTAAAATACAATATAAAAGTTAAGTGCAGTTATATTTCTTACAAATTAAAGTTATAAATTGGTAAGTTTTACATATAAAAATACTAAAGAAAGGTTGAACAATATTGTTTTGGTCTAGTTAAAAAATAAACAAAGGCCGGCTTTTGAATGTTACTGTATTGTTTTCTTTATAGAATGCAACGGGACTGGAACCGGTGACCTGTTTTGCGGTATTTTTGGAGAATAAGTTGATTGTACTTACGTTTAAAGTTATATATATATATATATATATATATATATATATATATATATATATATATATATATATATATATATATATATATATATATATATATATATATATATATATATATATATATATATATATATATATATATATATATATATATATATATATATATATATATATATATATATATATATATATATATGTATATATATATATATATATATATATATATATATATATATATATATATATATATATATATATATATATATATATACATCCATTTCCGTCTAATTTTAGAGGTATTGCGTGTTGAATGGCCAAATTATTATAAGAATTATATATAATTGTATTTTTAGCATCCCGCTGTATTCCACACATGGCAGGATTAGTAAAAGGGAACTTCGGAACGCATTGTTAAGATAACACTTTCCATTTACTTCCCGACTAATTCTCGAGGTATTGCGTGTCGAGTAGCGGAACTAAACGCCGCGTTTTAAATATTTCACTTCTCCAGAGGGACGTGAGTCCATAATTGTCTAGTTTACAGATTATGACCTTGATTATTATTGATTCAAATTTTAATAAAGATATAGCATTAAATAAAAAAGAAGCTGCTTTCCTTTTTATTTTTTATAGCAGAGTCGTCTTAAAACACTCTATTTCCCATTTTCCGCCGAATTTCCGTGACATTGCGTGCTGTATGGCGGAACTTAACGCCGTTTGTCTATAAGCTAGGAACATGAAATTAATAATAAAAGTGGTAATAATATTTAATTAAATAATCCAAGTTAGAGTAGATTTAAATTAAGGAATATTGTTTATTTATTACTACTTTATTATTATTAATATAATTCTTTTTTTCTTTCTTTTTCTATTTAATTCTTTGTCCTGCATATATATATATATATATATATATATATATATATATATATATATATATATATATATATATATATATATATATATATATATATATATATATATATCTGTTATTATTATTGTCTTATGAATTTAACTCCCATAGCAATTACATACATAAAGTATTAACTTTTGCTTTTTTGGAGGTATTTAACCATGACTTAAAATATAAAAGCATTAATTATCCTTTTGTTAAAACGGCGTTGTTTTTTATGTGTTTTCTTAAGTTGTTTTTATAAAGATATGAGAGTAGTAAAAAAAATATATTCATTTTATTTTGACGGGCAGGGTATGCAGCATCTTGAAACCTAGAGTCAAGACGCTGCTATTAAAACTAAGAGGCATTGCATATTGAGTGGCAGAACTCAACGCCGCGCTTGTCTTGTTGCCAGAGAGAAGAAACGAAAATATTAAGTATTTCATTTCATCTTCACTGGGGATCAAATTCACGGCCTCACGCATCTACTGTCATATTCTTATGCTCTATGACTACGACAGGCCTAGCCTATTACTTTATACATCTCTATATACTAGATATGTTAATGTTTCTAACCGTAATCGTAACTATCAGCTTCACCCTGTATCTCACACCTGGTAGAGTAGGCAAAGGGAACTTAGGAACCTGGTGTACGACACTCCGTTCTGTTCCACATTTTTCACCGAAATTGGGGCATTATGAGTTGAGTGGCAGAACAATATCGCATTTTGCCTTGTTACCAGAACGAAGAAATGAAAACATTAAATATTTAATTTTATATATTTATAACCCGTGGAGCTTACAGTCACATGCTTGTGCCGCATATACCTATGTAAAATAAGAAACTTTTCGTAACCATAGTAGAATCCGATATAAAAGTTTTGGATTTTTTCATATGAGCCAAGACTTAAGATATTTTTTAACCACCGACGCTAAAAGAGTAGTTGTAACTATCTCTCTGTGTGTTTGTCTGTGGTACCGCATCCCTTTTGTGAATGAATTGATTTAAATGAGGTTTTGTTTTTTGAAAGGTAAAATACCAGCTAATTAGCTATATTTTATTAAGTAAACAGAGCCATAAGCACTTTGACAAGACAGGGTAGTGATTTTAACGTTGTAGTTTTTTTTTAATTAAAAATTTAGTTTGCTTGCTTTATTTTGGCTGAATCGATACTAAAGGAGAAATACGAAAACCATTTTTGTTACTTGAAAAGTATCATAATCTAAAATCGGACGTAACCGACGGCTGTAACTGACGGGTTCTGGGTTCGATCCCCGGTCGAGGAAATGAAATATTTAATATTTTGAATTTAAATATTGAATGTTTCATTTCTTCGCTCTGATAATAAGGCAAAAGCGCGGCGTTGAGTTCCGCCACTCAACACGCAATGCCTCAAATTCGGCGGAAAGTGGGGAACGGAAGTGGAACGGAGTGTCTTAACACTAGGTTCCCGGGTTCCCTCTGCCTATCCTGCCTCGTGCGGGATACAGCGTGAAGCTAAAAAAAAGCAAATAAAAATAAAAAAAATTATGCCGTGAAAACCGAAGTTAATCCGAACAATCCGAAACCGAAATAGATTACCAATACGCAGATTGTTCGTATATACATATCCGTATCTAGATCGGAAATGTTCCGTAACGGACTGTCCGCATACTAAAGCACAGTAAACAAAAAATCCTAGTAATAACATAAATATGAATCAATAATGATAATTATTATTATCATTGTGTTTAGCAATTTACGATTACGTAAAAATATGTCTTCCACCTTTTTTATACAGTACGTGCCTCTTCTGTAGATATATGGGAAATAGTGATGTTTTCCATGTGTTTAAAAGCCGTCGTGGCAGTGGGTTATTGGTTCATTTCCTACTCAGGGAAATAATTATATTAAATTTGTTGTTATTCCTCCGCTTTTATTGATTCTTATTCAATACTAGCGAACTGCCTGCGGCTTTTGCCAGCTTGAATTCCATTTATTTATTTACGAATTATTTCTTGTTCTAATGACGTGATCACTTTTAAGACAATATTGACACATTAAAAACTAAAATTTCAGGTAAGTGAATTAAAATTTTGTACCAATATTGTAGACTTTAACATTATGAAAAAAATGCGCCAATTTATCGCGCAACTTTTTTATTTTTAACCTATTCAAATAAAACAATCAATAAATGTTTAATGATGAAAACTGCATTTAAATCTAATTAGCCATTCCTGAGATTAGCGCGTACATACGTACATACGTACAGACAAACAGACACACAGACATGGGTTATATATTTATTATAAATACAGATCTTAATGATTATTTGTTCATAGAATTCAAATTTTGGTGTTGAGTTCTGCCTCTAAATACGTGTTTAATTCAGGTTGGAAGAGGATATCAAACTGTCAAATCTACATACATTACAGTCGACGGAGTGTCTGTGATCTCTGTTTTTTTTTCAATACATCGTACCGTTCACAATATGGCAGAACTTAAGAACATAGTGTTAAGACACTCCATTCCGTTCGCCACTTTCCGCCGTATTTGAGGCATTGCGTGTTGAGTGGTGGAACTCGACGCACTCCTTTGCCTTGTTACCAGAGCGAAACAATGAAAGTATATAAAAGTCAACTAGAAAATATTAAATATATTAAATATTGAGGCCTGTCGTGGCACAGCCGCACAAACGTGTGACTGTAACCGACAGGTTCTGGGTTCGATCCTCAGTCGAGGAAATGAAATGTTTAATATTTTCAATTTAAATATTTAATTTTTCATTTCTTCGCTCTGGTAATAAGCGCGGCGTTGAGTTCCGCCACTCAACACGCAATGCCTGAAATTTGGAAGAAAGTGGGGAACGAAAGTGGAACGGAGTGTCTTGACACTAGGTTCCCGCGTTCCTCTGCCTATCCTGCCTCGTGCGGGATACAGCGTGAAGCTAAAAAAAATGTAATAATTTGACAACGCAACAAAACAACTTTATACCTTCGTTGCATTTTTCAAGGGCAGGCCTTTAATATGTATGTAGATCATTATTTAGACTCATTTGCGAAACTTAACGCCGCGATTTGCCTTGTTATCAGAGTGACAAAATAAGAATATCAAATATTCATACCCCCGAGAGTGCATCGAATTCACCATCGTCACGCTAGCCGCTGTACCAGTGCGCCATGAACGTCTGCACTTTCCTACTTTTCAGTTACGGTTTTATCTTGTCTGTATCCCGCACGAGGCAGAGTAGGCAGAGGGAACCCGGGAACCTAGTGTTAAGACACTTCCGTTCACCACTTTCCGCCGAATTTGAGCCGTTTTATTATTTTCTTATTTCTTTTTACTAAAAAAGATATATCTAATAATAGTTAAAGTCGTGGTTACAACATCTTCTAATTAAACATACCAACTTTCTTAATTTGTTACAAGGGCACGAAAGAACCGGAAATAGACGTCAACTTTTACATATTAGTCTAACGTTACTGTACTTAATTTTTAAATACGTTAATTTCCCCAGTTTCAGCGGAATTCTTAAGACGTTCGCTGTTAAGTGGCGCTCAAACCTTTTAATTGTCTTATAAAAATAATTTCACCGATTGGAAATCGAACCCACAACCGAAATTACAGTGTGTTCACAATGTGCCACATGAAGTGGTGCCCCACTGCGTCACGAGAAAATAAGTGAGAAACTGAGTGTCTTAAGACTAGGTTCCCAGGTTCCCTCGTTCTACCCCGCTATGCGATATCCAGCGTGGAGGTATATACGAGAGGTGCAAATATATTTTACTTATGAGAAATAGCTTGACTAATAACTAATACGTAGTACGTAAAAAATGATTGAATATTGTAAAACAATTTACCAACTATGAATGAATTAAATTTTATGAGGGTAAATACAAGGTCTACTGGTGGGGACACAATAATATTCATATTTGCTCCTATTAGCTTCACGCTGTATCCCGCACGAGGCAGGGTAGGCAGAGGGAACCCGGGAACCTAGTGTAAAGACACTCTGTTCCACTTCCGTTCCCCACTTTCCGCCGAATTTGAGGCCTTTTGCCTTAATACCAGAGCGAAGAAATGAAACATTAAATATTTAAATTGAAAATATTAAATATTTCATTTCCTCGACTGGGGATCGAACCCACAACCTGTCGGTTACAGACACACTCTTGTGCCGCCACGACACCACGACAGGCCAGGTTTTGCTGATATTAAAAATATAAAATCAAGTAAAGGGAGTTTGGTTGATCGCGTTAACCTCAAGAACTACTCAGTCTCTCTCTCAACATCACGCTGTATCCTATACATGGCAGGGTAGGCGGAGAGAACTTGGAATCCTAGTGTTAAGACACTTCCATTTCCGAATTTCCGTAGGATTTGAAACATTGCGTGTTAAGTGGCGGATGTTAACGCCGCGCTTTGCCTAACTACTAAGTCGATTTAAAAAATATATTTTGTGTTGAATTATCCACTTATCGAGAAAGGCTATAAGTTAATGAATGAATTCGTTTTTTAAATCTAAAGTCCTGGTCATAACAGTGGTTCTTGGTTAGACTATGTTTTATCAAAATCGGATTATCAGTGTAAGAGCTACAAATCCTTTACCGTTATTAAGTAGCGATTTTTTGGGTCGGGATTTTTTAATTATATTTCACTTTACGAAACAAATAATAATTTTAAATTAACATCCACTGCGTGGGACTATGAATTAAAATCAAGTATTTGCTATATGTTTGTAACTAATCGTGAGTTTAAGAGAGAAATTTTAAATAAAATTTGATTGTATCTCGATCAAAGTCTGTTCAAACATTGTTATGATCATGCAAGCAAAGTACGAGTAGAAACATTATATCGAACGATCTTTTAAGTAAAACAAGAATTTTTCAAATCTCATCTCTCTTTTCATAAAATATTTGAGATAGCAAATTCATTAAATATATCGGTTGTATTTAAATTGTTCAGTTCGTTTTAGCTCCACGCTGTATCCCGCAAATAGCGGGGTATGCAACCGAAACTTGGGAACGTACTGTTAAGACTCTCCGTTCCCATTAAGACACTACCAACCTACATTTTTCGAGAGACATTGCGTGTTTAGTAGCGGAACTCTAACGCGCGAATCACCTTGTTGATTTAAAAGTTGAATATTCCGTTTTCTCGAATGATGATCGAACCCACAACCTTATGTCCCTACTCCATGATAGGCCTTTATCTATTATTTTATACATTTATTAGGAAAAATGAACACAGTAACTATCATCCAGGATGATTCACGTGATATGACGCAATGGTTAAGGTACATTAAATGCAATGTCTGTACACACATCACGTACAGATATTCTATTCCACGGTTTGCACTATCGATACTTGTGCGCTACTTGAAACAATAGGGTTATAACACTCTATTCTTCAGTTTCCACTCATTTAGTGGTATTTCGCGTAACTCAACGCCGCGATCTTGCTTGTACTATGTTATATCTTAATATAAACTTTCTTATTTATTTGTTATGTGTATAGCTCCAAAGAAGGAACAACTAAGTGATTCTATTAGTTCCGCAGCTAAAGATAAAATGGTATACTACTACAAAATAGAAGTAAATATTTAAGTAGGGCTCAAATTTAACGGAAATCGTCACAACAGAACCATACGTACGTGATTTCAGCATTTTTCGCCCTTGAACGGCTTTTCTTTTGTGATACGGGACTCTAAAGATATGTTGATATAATGAATATTTTATTATGTAGTACAGTTGTGGCTGTGGCGTTCCGATCGTGTCAGCTTGCACAATCGGTGAGTGCATGTTAAAAGGGATCCAGTTAAAATACAACCTTCGCCTAGTAAAAAACTATTAAGCAAACACAACACACACAGAACATACTCGTATATACTCCCCACTTTCAGTCGAATTTACGGTGTTGCGTGTTGATTAGCGGAGTTCAACGCCGCGATTTATCTTATTAACAAAGCGAAAATATGAAAATGTTAAATATTTTTTTTGGTTCGGGTGGGAATTGAACCCACAGTCCATAGCGTTTACAGTCACACGCCTATGCTTCTGAGTCACGACGGCCACTTTTTTTATTTTATATTTATTTATGAAGGTACTTATTTAAACAATTTTGAGATAACGTTTGAAAAAGATCCCATTTCAGCTATCTTTAAAGCTGTGAAAGTCACTTTAAAGTGTTAATTATTCTTTATTACGAAAGTAAATAATTATTTTTGATCTAATAATCTATACAAATTATATAAGACTAAAAAGTTTCCTTGGTTGAATACAGCTATCTCGAGTAGAGCCATTTCTAATTGAAACAATATTTTATTTTGAGGCCTGTCGTGGCGCAGCGGCACAAGCGTGTGACTGTAAGCGACAGGTTGTGGGTTCGATCCATAATAAGAATCCAATTCATTTCTTCGCTCCGGTACAAGGCAAAGCGTGGCGTTGAGTTACGCCACTCAACACGCAATACAAAGTATATACGGAGAGATACAACGTGAAGCTGAGTGAATGAAAAATATTCTGTATTCTTTTTCTCAGCTTCACTCACACTTTATTCTGCATGTAGCAGGATAGACCGAGGAAACCTGGAAACGGAAATTTAGTCAAAAGATCTAGAGAGTACTGAATACTGGAAAAAATACATGTTGAGTAGCGGAACTAAACGCCGTGCTTTATCTTCTGACTGATTCAATTTCATTCATAATTCAATATTTCATTTTCTCGATTGGGGATTGAATCTACAATCTTCGTTTACATTGCACGCTTGTGCCCCTACACCACAACAGGCCTCTTTTTTGTATTGGTTAACCTATTTGATGAAAAAGACGATGACATCATATCGTTTCGGATACAATTCTTAGAGGCCTATCGTGGCGTAGTGGTACAAGCGTGCCACTGGTAGAGAGATAGGTTGTGGGTTTGACTTTCCGCCTCGGTCTTCATATTGAATGAAATATTTATTATTTTCCATTTCTGGTCTCTGATAGGCAAAGTGCAGCGTTGTATTGTGCCACTCAACATGCTATGCTTTAAATTCGGCGAAAAGTGGGGAACGGAACGGAGTGTCTTAACACTGGGTTCCCAAGGTCCTGGATACAGAAAATATATTAAATATAATTAAATTGAATGAATATCGTTGAAATATCATTATTTTGTTTAATGCAAAGAAGTAGTTAATTGAAATTGTATGGAGTAGAAGCGAGCGTCACAAGAACGCTAAGGTTCCGGTTTTTCGCTTGTACGCTCGGCGCAGGCGGAACGTGACAATATTTCGTATAATAACATATAATAGACGCTATCAGGTTATAAAGATAATGAATTTTATGAAATACTACTGATAGATTGCGGCTTCGTCTGCTTAAAATATATTATGATTTATTTAGTAATCTCCCTTCATTTTTAATATAATTTAAATATTCTTTTCTTAACTAAAATTATAAAACTAAATTTAAAATATAAAAAAAAAAATGTCAAACTAAATATGCAATTGAAAGCAAAGGAACAAATAGAAATTAAATTGCATATTCATATACATATATTATAATATGCACATTGTTCATACATAGTAATAATATAACGACGGGTCAGAGGCGTAGGGCAGATGTCGTCTCTTATTATAAGTAATTGACTATATTAACTATTACAAAACTATGTCAAGTTAACCTCAAGTAATCTGGGTTATTACTGCCGTTTATTTAAACAGTGTCAGCGAAATAGAGACCAGTTATTTTTTTTATTTTGATATGTAAATTGAAATGTTAATTAGCAGGTCTCAACGCGGCGTTATGTTCCGTTATTTACAACGTAATGTCTCAAGTACGGATATAGGGTAGGTTATGTTTGCCTATTCAGATATATTCGTGACCAAAAATGAAATTCAATTTGAAAAATTTGTTTATCTTTAATATATGGTTAGATATTTCATATCTATCTAGGGTTGGCAACAGCTTCGCGCGTACTTCAAACGCAGTTTCACCTTGTTATTCAAGATCCCAAAGGAATTTCATTAATATATATATATATATATATATATATATATATATATATATATATATATATATATATATATATATATATATATATATATATATATATATATATATATATATATATATATATATATATATATATATATATATATATATATATATATATATATATATATATATATATATATATATATATATATATATATATATATATATATATATATATATATATATATATATATATTATATATATATATATATATATATATATATATATATATATATATATATATATATATATATATATATATATATATATATATATATATATATATATATATATATATATATATATATATATATATAAAAAAACGAAAATAAGCAACAATAGCAAAATAATTACTTGTTTATAATGAAGGCATTGCGTGTAACCTTAACAAATAGTTAGCAGAGCGAAAAAATGAAAATATTTAATAATTCACTTCCTTGGCTGGAGATCAAATCTATAACCCGTCGCGTTTACAGCCCTCCAAGCCTCACCATACTAATACATAAATGAAACTAGTAATCTGTCTAAAAAATAAATCTAAGGTTACTTCAGGTCAATTTGTAACATTACATTGATACATGTTGCCTAAAAATCATACTCAGCTTCACGCTGTATCCCGCACACGGCAGGGTAGATAGTTTTCTTCGGAATCTAGTGGTAAGACACTCTGTTCCACTTTCGTTCCCCACTTTCCGCCGAATTCGAGGCATTGCGTGTTGTGTGGCGGAACTCAACGCCGCGTTTTGCATTGTACCAGAGCGAAGAAATGAAAACATTAAATATTTAAATTGAAAATATTAAATATTTCATTTCCTCAAGTGGGGATCGAACCCACAAACTGTCGGTTACAGTCACATGCTTGTGCCACTGTGCCACGACAGGCCTCTAAAATAAAATCATAAGCACCTTTTTAATTAAAGCAATAAAGCCCAACGGCCTTGGTAGCGCAGCACAAGTGTGCGACTGCACTCGCGATAGGTTGTGGGATCGATTCTCACTCGAGTTCATAAAATCTTTATTAAGGTAATAGAGAGTGTCTTAACACTAGGTTTCCTCTGCCTACCCTGCCATGTGCGGGATACAGCGTGAAGCTGAGTAAGGGCCTAAAATAGTTATTTATAAAAAGTTTTTTTGTTTGTCCGTTTATCTGTTTGTCTGTGCGTTTGTACGCGCCAGTCTCAAAAAGGGCTAACCTGATATAAATGCAGTTTTCTCTATTATATTTTGGCATCCTCCTTCAACATTTAGTGTTTATTTTTTTTTTATTGGTTGATAAATAAAAAAAGTTACGTCATTTTATAATATTTTGTAGTACAAAATGGCTACCATTTTTATTAATTTATTATTTATTTTTTTATTTATTTATATACTTTATTAGCACACAATATTATAACAGTTCATATAACTTAAATTACTAAAATAATGTGTGCAATGGCGACCTTATCACTATAAGTGATCTCTTCCAGGTAACCATTAAGCTATGATAAAATATAATTTTAAAGCAACAGGCAGAAACGTGCAAAAAGTAGAGTCGGATATAATATATATAAATATAAATCATTTTTAAATATATATACTGATATTATAATATATAGACATACATATAATTAGTAAAATACATATGTTTATACATAAACATACACATATATAATAAATACATATGTACACACACATAAATATCCACTTAAAGTACATACCATATATAAATATATACATACAATATACAGCATGGTCAGACTAAGAGCCGTATTGTAGGTAGAGTTTTTTAAGTCTGCGTTTAAATATACCTATAGTCTGGGAACGTCTAATGCCAACGGGCAGAGCATTCCACAGTTTTACTGTTTTAACAGTAAAAGAGTCTCCATAGCATTTCGTGCGGTATAGAGGAATTTCAAGGAGATTATTGTTACGGGAACGGAGATGCTGGGAGTGAAGGGTATTTGCCCCTAAGAACTTAAATCGTTCTTTGAGGTACAAAGGAGCGCTGGGATGGTAAAGGACAGTATAAAGGAGGGTAAGAGATTGTAGGTGCCGCCGGTCTTTTACGGTTAACCATTTGAGCTGTTTACGGTATTGTGTTATATGATCATATTTTCTCAGTCCAAAGACAAATCGTATAATGAGATTTTGCATCCTTTCGAGTTTATTGAGCAGTTCTTTAGATAAATCTAAGTAGCATGAGTCGGCATAATCTAATATAGGAATGAGAAGAGTTTGGCCTAAATATATTTTAGTTTTATAGGCAAAAGATTCTTCCACTTTCTCAGACTTCCTATGGCGCAAAAAACCTTACGACAAAGCTCGTAATTTACCTGAAATTCTTGTCTTAAAAGTAATATTTTTAATATAACAAAAAAATCTGTCAATGATGTTGGTAAATAAGTAGTGCCTTAATGGGAACGGGGTGCCTTAACATTAGTTTCCCAAGTTCCCTCTACCAATTCTATCATTTGCGAGATACAGCGTGAAGCTGAAAAAACATTCTTAAATGAAACTAAGTATCAGTTATTAGTTAGTACAAAGTAACTGTTGAAAGTTCAATGACACGATTCGACGATTACCAATCGTGAACTATGGTAGCTGACACGTTTTTGTTATTTTAACGCATGTAGCAATTACGTGATTAATTATTCTTCACGCTTTATCCCGCTAGCATGAAATTAATAAAAAGAAGAATTCCGCCACTCAACACACAATGCCTTTAGAAAATAGGACACGAAAGTGTCTTTATGGGAACGTTTTAAAATTATGTTACCAGGTTACCTCTATCTAAGGAATAGAACCAATCTTGTTTTAAGATTTATATTATTTAGTTGCTCAATTTATAGATTGACTTTATTTAATTGATGCCTGTTGTGGCGCAGCGGCATAATCGTTTGACTGTAACCGACGGGTTGCCGGTTCGATCCCCACTCGAGAAAATGAAATATTAAATATTTTCAATTTAAATATTTAATATTTTCATTTCTTCGCTCTGGTACAAGGCAAAACGCGGCGTTGAGTTCCGCCACTCAACACGCTATGCCTCAAAATTTGGCGGAAAATGGGGAACGGAAGTGGAACGGAGTGTCTTAACAATGGGTTCCCTCTGCCTACCGTGCCATGTGCGGGATACAGCGTGAAGCTGAGTATAAGTGAATAAATGGTGATCAAATAATTTTCATAAAATTACGTATATATTTTAATACAAAAACGACATCGAGGCCATTGTGACTCAGAGGTACATCTTGAGACTGTAAATGATGAGTGAGTTCAGTTCCCACTCGGGGGAAAGATATATATATATATATATATATATATATATATATATATATATATATATATATATATATATGTATATATATATATATATATATATATATATATATATATATATATATATATATATATATATATATATATATATATATATATATATATATATATATATATATATATATATATATTATATACTATATATTAGTGACATGCCCGCGACTCCACTCGCTTGAATTACACAATTTAACAATTTTCTTGATCTAATAACATTATGTAAGACAATATCTGATACATTAAAAACAAAAAAATCAGCTGAATAATTAACATTTTTGTTTAAATTTTGTCGATCTGAATACTTTAAACCGGCGTAAATTTTTTTCTATTTTTTTAACCGATTTAAAAAAACAAACACTAAATGTTAATTGTTTAAGTCATATAATCGATTCTGAGATTAGCGCGTACAAACGCACAGACAAAGAGTCGAAAATTTTAAAAATCATAATATTTTTTATAGATCTTCTGTACATAGATAATACAAGTATAGATTTCTATTAAGCAATCATGCAAGGTTCCGTGGCGAACGAAGTGCCTCGGAGAGCGAAATACGTGTATAAGCATAATAATATATATATATATATATATATATATATATATATATATATATATATATATATATATATATATATATATATATATATATATATATATATATATATATATATATATATATATATATATATATATATATATATATATATATATATATATATATATATATATATATATATATATATATATATATGTATATGTATTATATATTTTAGCCGTGTGATTCCGGCTTAGAATAGGATCACCCTGGTACTGACGGTGTCGTAAGAGGCGACTAAAGTTCGTGTGGGAGAGTCACGTTGTCAGTAATGGCAACACGCATGGGCAGACTCGACCGGATCATAACCACCCCCGGCATTTAAAACCGGCGTTAAGTAGTGGCTTCGGACACTGCGTTTCGCATTGGGTAATGCCGGGCCCCGGTGCCCATCCCCATCCCCAATCCCTCTCTAGAATATGAAAGCGGCACTAAAGAAGAATTTACCCCAGGAGGGTACCAGCATCTCTGGTGCTGGAGAATCCCTCCCTGAGTCTTTAACCTCAGGCTGCCCGTCGAATTCTGGGGAGGGCACAGTACCGCGCACTACACAAGGCAAACGAGGCGTACGCTCCACGGCAGCCCCTGCCACTCTTAACGTGGAATTTTCCAATATCAGGGGACTACACTCAAACCTGAATGCCGTCCACCACCATCTTGAGACAGCACGGCCGGCCTTGTTATTTCTGACGGAGACCCAGATTACCCGACCGAGCGACACAGCCTATCTTCAATACCCCGGCTACAAAATAGAACATAATTTCATACCTCATGCCGGGGTTGCTGTGTATGTGAGGGAGGACCTGAGTTTCCGTCGTCTTGTCAATTTTGAAGGTCGGGACCTGTCCACCATCTGGCTCCGTGTGGACATGGACGATCGTGTCCGAATCTACGCATGCCTGTACAGGTCCCATAGTGGTAATGCAGAAACGGATCGGCTCATGGAGCACATGCAATCGGCTATTGACGATGCGCTCTCACAGATCTCCACCGCAGAGGTCGTGATACTTGGCGATTTTAATGCGCATAATGCCAGTTGGCTTGGGTCACGCACCACTGACCACGCGGGGAGGGCTCTATTTGACTTTGCTATGGCGAATGGATTGTCCCAATTGGTTGAGTCGCCTACGCGAATCCCGGACGCCGACAACCACAACGCCTCTTTATTGGACCTTCTGCTGACTTCACACCCAGAACAGTACCAGGTTGTCGTCGATCCCCCCCTAGGGTCTTCAGACCACTGCCTGGTACGGAGTGCTGTGCCCATTAACCGCGTCAGTCGCAGAACACCAGCGACTCGTCGCGTCTGGCACTACAAGTCAGCAGATTGGGATGGGATGCGTACGTTTTACTCATCTTATCCCTGGGGGCCGGTTTGCTTCTCTTCTGATGATCCTAGTGCTAGTGCCGCTGCTGTCGCCGACGTGGTTCTGCAGGGTATGGAACTTTACATTCCTAGCTCTGTAGTGCCAATCGGTGGCAAGGCACAGCCTTGGTTTGATACGTCTTGCAAACTTGCAGCATCTGGCAAGCGCGAGGCATATCGAATCTGGGCCGAGGCACTTGCCACTAAGGATCCGAAGGTGAAAACCTTAAAAAAAAAGTACAACCGTGCCTCTAGGTACTTTAAGTGGCAAATTGCCAGAGCAAGGTCCGAGCACATCGCTAAAATCGGCGAGAAGCTTGAGAGCTATCCGTCCGGAACTCGACAGTTTTGGGCCCTCTCAAAGGCTGCGCTTGGCAACTTTAGCCGGCCATCGCTTCCACCGCTACGCACAGAAATGACATCCTGGTCCATACGGCGAAAGAGAAAGCCGATCTCCTGGGCGCTCTCTTTGCCTCAAACTCGACTATGGATGACCGAGGAACAATGCCGCCGACCATCCCGCGGTGTCAGAGCTCAATGCCAGACATTAAATTTAGTCAGAAAGCTATTAGGCGAGCTCTGTCTTCCTTGGACATCCACAAGTCGAGTGGGCCAGATGGCATTTCTCCTCTTGTGCTCCGTTCGTGTGCTCCTGAGCTGACACCGGTGCTAACGCGTCTATTTCGGCACTCTTACTCAGTTGGCGTAGTCCCAGATTCGTGGAAGAGCGCTCTTATCCACCCGATTCCGAAAAAAGGCGATGGTGCCGATCCAACTAACTACAGGCCTATTGCTATTACCTCCCTGCTCTCAAAACTTATGGAGAGCATAATTAATAGCCAGCTCTTGGTTACCTGGAGGATCACCGATTGATTAACGACCGCCAATATGGCTTTCGTCGGGGTCGCTCAACCGGTGATCTTCTGGTTTACCTAACCCACCGCTGGGCTGCGGCTATTGATAGCAAGGGAGAGGGCCTGGCAGTTAGTTTGGACATGGCAAAGGCCTTCGATCGTGTGTGGCACGGAGGGCTCCTTGCGAAACTTCCATCTTACGGGCTTCCCGAGAATTTATGCAAGTGGATTGCTAGCTTTCTCACTGGGCGCAGCATCAAGGTCGCTGTCGACGGTTTTTGCTCCAAATACATGCCCGTGAACGCCGGCGTCCCCCAAGGCTGCGTGCTGTCCCCTACGCTATTTCTTCTGCATATCAATGACATGTTAGAGGACTCTAACATACATTGTTATGCAGATGATAGCACTGTGGACGCTGTATACTCCGGCCATGCAAGTCTTTCTCGGGAAAACGTCGACCAGTGCCGAAATCAACTTGTGTCCTGCGTTGAGGCATCCCTCGAGAATGTCTCCGCATGGGGTGAAAAGAACCTTGTTCACTTCAACCCCCAGAAGACACAAGTCTGCGCGTTAACCGCTAAAAAAACCCCATTTGTCGTATCACCAGTTTTCGAGAACACTCCCCTTAAAGCTGCGCCCTTTATCAGTATATTCGGTCTCAGCTTTTCGAACGACTGCCAGTATCGCGATCATCTGGAAAGCAAGGCCAAGTTGCCTCGAAGAAACTGGGGTCCATCAGCAGAGCGAGACAGTATTTCACGCCCAAACACCGTATAGCCCTGTATAGGGCCCAGGTGCGGCCTCATATGGAATACTGTTCTCACCTTTGGGCTGGTGCACCCCAGTATCAGCTTGAACCATTGATCGCATACAACGTAGAGCCGTTCGAATCGTTGGGAACCCAGTGATCTGTGTGGGGCTTGATACTTTGGCTTTGCGTAGAGACGTATCCTCCCTGTGCGTTCTCTACCGCATTATCACGGGGAGTGTTCTTTAGAACTGTTTGACTTGATACCTGCCGCCGATTTTCCAACCGCACAGTACGTCACAAACTAAAGTACCATCCACATCATCTGGACACGTGGCATTCGACTACTGTGCGGTTTCGTAGCAATTTTCTTCCACGCGCCACACATCTGTGGAACGACCTACCCGCGGCAGTATTTCCAGGTCGATACGACATGGGCACCTTCAAAAAGCGCGTCTACCCCCACCTTAAAGGCCGGCAACGCCCTTGTAGCTCCCCTGGTGTTACACGGGGCCGTGGGCGACGGTGATCACTCCCATCAGGTGACCCGTACGCTCGTTTGCCTTGTCTTTTCCATAAAAAAAAAAAAAAAAAAAAAAAATGTATATATATATGTATATATATATATATATATATATATATATATATATATATATATATATATATATATATATATATATATATATATATATATATATATATATGTATATATATATATATATATATATATGTATATATATATATATATATATATATATATATATATATATATATATATATATACATATTTATGTTACATTAGATAAAAAAACACTACACTGTTTTATAGGCGTGATACTGATAAACACAAAATATATGTCAAAGGTCAAGTTCGTTGTAATTATAGGAAATATCACGAGAAAAAATGATATTATTTTGGCAAGTTTTAGATTATTAGGTTTCCTTTGCTTCATAGTGTATTCCGTACATAGCCAGACAGTGGGAACATGGGAAACTACTGTTAAGACACTTCCGTTTCTCATTTTCCTCCGAATTAGGATACTATATGTTGGTTACCGTAACTCAACGCCGCGCTATGTTTCGATACCAGAGTGAATATTTATTTAAAGGAAATATAAACAATTAAAATTTAATTATTACTTGGGACACTGATATTTTACATCAAAACTGTATTCAACTATAATCTATACTTATAATAAATCTGTAACCAATCTCTGTCTGCACTTGAAAGATATACTAAAAAATATATTATAGGCGACATTGATATAGGTTAAATAATGATTTTTAAGATGTTTGTCTGTTCATCATTGTGTTTGTACGTTCTCATATCAGAAACAGCTAATCAGATTAAAATGAATTTAATAGGTTAATAAATAAAAAAAAATTACATCAATTTAAAATATTAAATTCGGCAACATTGCTGCGGTTTTTTATTTCTTTGGCTGAAATGTTTCTTTCAATGTATAGCTACTGTTTTATTTATTTATTTAGAACTTCAAAAAAAAAAAAAAATTACATTCAATTAACCAATGAAGTCTTCACATAAAATAGTACAGAAGAAAATCATTCAGAAACAGCTTTCATGACAAGTGATTTGAACTTATTTAAATTTATAGTAAACATGTCAATATCGCCAAACGCATTATCATGAGAGCTGCAAGCACGATAAATAAAAACATTTCCACCATATTCAGTTCTTGTAATAGGTACATAGAACTGTGATTTATTACGGGCTTGTAGACGAAGACATCTCAGACTAATATTCCTTAAAAGGAAAGGGGTATCAATATAATTATTAACTATTTTAAAAAGGAAAAGTTCGTCCCTAGCCAAACGACGGTTCTTTAAAGAAGTCGGAATAGGTTGTTTATCGAGATGGTATTGGTTGGCTTTAATACTAATATGTTTATTTAAAAGTGACAATGTTACTAGAACAACAAAATAATTGAGATATGTAAATAAGATAATGAAATTGAAGCGGGCGAAGCCGCGAGCTAATTCGAATCTAAATCCTTGGCTTTTAAAGTCGTACACTAAAATAAATACCTACCAGTTTATATAGCGCCAAAATTATTTTAGTACTTACTATAAACCTATAGGTACTCAAGTATTGCGCAGTCTCGAGCTAAACAACTTAATTGTGCAAGAACGTTTGTTGCAAAATTCTGTATTTGCTCTTTAGACTTTCCTAGGCTTTGTTAATGCGGATAGGTATTCAATACTCATGGTCGTTTAACATGTGTATATACATTACATTTGTTGTAACCCTCATTCAGCTTCACGCTGTATCCCGCACATAGCGTGATAGGCAGAGGGAACTTGTGAATCAATGTGAAGACATTCCATGCCATTCCACGCTTTCCGCCGAATTTGAGGCATTGCGTGTTGAGTTGCGGAACTCAACGCTACGCTTTGATCTATAGACAAGTCGCGACGTTCATTTCTACCACTTCATACTTAAAATGTAGGAAATTAAGCGGAAATTGGAAACAGAGTGCCTTAACACTAATGGGATATGGAGGAGAGTTAAAAAAAATTTTTTTTTGATGGTGAGGATTTTCTGTTAGCTCTACTGGCCTTTACAACGAAAGAAGTGCAAACACTGAGGGGGCTACTACTTGAGGGTGTCCGACGGCGGCATGGACGCCCCCTGCGGGACTCGCATTTCCGCTGTCGCCGTCGATCGGGCTAGGCAATAAAAAAAAAATAGATATCGAGTTATTAGAAAGTTGTGAACGGAGACTCAACACGAGACAATCTTTTTCTCTTGTAACTTAGATTATATAAAAAAAATCTTTACGCCAAATATAACTAAAATATTTTCAGCCGTTAATGTGTTATTCAGAAAAAATTGCGTCGTTTTGCGATATTTCTCATAATATCTAAATTTACAAAACTCAACTCAACTCAGCTTCACGCTTCATCCCGAACATAGCAGAGTAGGCATAGGTAACTTGGGAACCTAGTGTTAAGACACTCCGTTCCACTTCCGTTCCCCACTTTACGCCGAATTTGAGGCATTACGTGTTGACTGGTGGAACTCAACGCCGCGTTTTTTTGCGTTGTACCAGAGCGAAGAAATAAAAACATTACATATTTAAATTGAAAATATTAAACATTTCATTTCCTCGATTGGGAATCGAACCCACAACCTGTCGGTTACAGTCACACGCTTGTGCCGTTGCGCCACGACAAGCCTTATATTTATAGTAATCTCATAATATCTGTACGTATAGTAAATCTGTAACTGATCGCTGTACACGGAAGATATATTAAAAAATCTTATAGGGGGGCGTTTATTAATGTAATATGATTTGATTATGATTGTATGTTTGTCTGTTTATCTGTTTATCATGTGAAAGAGAACAATTATCGCGAATTATAAGTAGGTTATCTTAAAAAATAGTCCTTGAAAATAATTTAACAAGATAGCAAAGTAGCAAAGTCTCATTTAAAAATATATATATTTATATTGCAAAATAAAAAAAAAATATAAATATTATATATTTTTTATACCATACAGTAGAAGTGCAACAAGCGTGCGTGTAAACGACGGGTTGTGGGTTAGATTCGCACGAAAATGAAAAAAGGAATATTTTTTATATCTACGCTCCGGTAAGGCAAGGCACGGCGTTGATCACCGCCACTCATCTTACAATGCTTCAAGTTCAGCAAAAATTGGAGAACGGAACTAAGTGTCTTAACATTGGGGTCCCAAGTTCCCTCTGCCTACCCCGCTGTGTGCTAAATAACATTTAAAGGAGATTTAAACAATTTGGCTTCAATGGTAAACGTCAATACAAATTAGCGCTAATCATTGTAAACATTATATAACCGTAGTCCTTATTAGAACAATTTCTAATTTCGATGATTCTTTGGTGAAAAGCGCGGCGTTGAATTCCGCCACTCAACACGCAAGAAACCAGAGTGGTTTTAAACACTAGGTTCCCAAGTTCCCCCTGCCTACTCTGCCATGTGCGGGATACAGCGTGATACTGAAAAAAAGAATATGTTCGAAATTCCTTTTGTAAGATGATAAAGTATCGATATTGTCAGGTTTTAGATCTAGTAACAGTTATTTAACCGTTACAAACGAAAGATATAGGTACCAAAATATCGTTATTAATTACGTCTCGTTCACTGTCGTTATAATTTAAATTTACTTTTGTGTTGAATGATTATTTACAATTAAAATGAACATATTCGTTATAATGAGGCCTTATTTAATTCTTTATTCTGGTAGAGCTAAACTCGGTGTTGAGTTCCGCTACTCAACATTCAATGTCTCAAATTCAGTGAAACGTGGGGAACGAAAGTATCTTATTGGGAACAGAGCGAGAGTCTTAACACTAAGGTTCCGAGTTCTTTTGCCTGGTTGAATAAGGATTTTTTTAGTCATTATCATGCCTTTCGGGTCGTCGATTTAGAAAAAATGTCAGAAGTGTCAGTCATATAATATACTAAAATCGGATTGAAAGGCGTTATGTTGAAAAGAGAAAAAAAGTCAACTCGACATGCAATGCCTTGGGAATTCAGCAAAAAACGCGGATAATGGAGGAACAGTATATTAGCGCTAGGCTATTTAATCCCTCTGTGTTCCCTGCAATGTGCGTGATACAGCGTGAAATAAAAAAAAAAACAATTTATTTATGAATTAATAAAAATAGAACGGTCAATAAATGTATGTTAGGAAGTTTTCAAAAATACAACAAAAGAGAAAAGCAGACGGAATTTCAAAATTTAAAGAAGCAAAACAAGTTTTTGAGAAAAAATTCAAAGTGTTTTATTCAAACAAAATATCTATCCTTACAAATAAGTAATATTTTGAAAATGAAAAGAGAGATCGGCAACTTTTTCGGGATTCAGTAGTAATTGTTTATGTCATTGGTCTTTATTTTTGACTCTCTCACACGTAACAAGCATAGTATTTTACAAAAATCATGATATGAAAACAATAATCTGTACTCTATCTATATTGACTTCTTTAAAAAAAATGTATAAATTTGAAGCGAACCAAAAATTCGAAGCTTCCATTACTTTTTTTATTTAAAAAGACGGACAGACGATGACAAAAAATTAAAAGCATTGGCTGTATTACACTAATAAAAACCCCTTATAAGATTTTTTTTCATAAATCTTCCATGTACATAGTCGTTATCGAGATATTATTATAAGTATAGATATAGTTATATACTCGTATATATGTAATTGTCTTCCAAAATAACTGTTATAGTACCACAGATGATAATAATAAACGATACAGATGGCTGACTACAGATGGCGTACAATGATATCGGGTCTGACCTTAATGTATTATTATAGTAAAAATAAACGGCTTATAAATGCTTTGAAAAAAAAAACGTCCCACACTGCTTTCTATATGACAATGTATGGTTATAAATAAGGCATAAATATTTTATTTAATTTTAATTATGATTTGTTAAGGTAACTTGAAGAATGTAGTGAATAATGTGGGAAAGGAGTGTTTAATCACTTGCCCACTTTATTAGGACACTTCCGCTCTCCACTTCCACCGAATTTTGGAGGCATTACGTGTTTAGCGGCGGAACTCAACTCCGCGCTTTGCTTCGATAGCATAGCGAAAAAATATTTCATTTTTCAACTTAAAAATTGTATTAACAAACTGTTGCCGTGTTTACGGTCGCTTACGTTCCTGCGCCACGACAGCCGTTAATCTATTAATACATTGTTTACATCTAAAATGTATGAGTACCTTAAAAATACATCAATATAATAAAAAAATAATGATTCAAACTGTATTTTGCTAACGGCAGAGTAGGCAGAGGGAACTTAAGAACCTAGTGTTGAAACACTCCGTTCCCCCACTTACCGCTGAATTCGGGGCATTGCGTATCGATAATATAAATTATTGCAATCAAATTGTGTTTGCAATGAATTTTATTAAACATTTTTGGCCAAATAAATAATTAATGTATGGCTGAATACAGAAAAATAATAGATGTTAAGAAACTACCAACAATGTAATGTAATTTACTTTACTACACACGCTATCTCCGTACGAAAATCTTTACGTAATCTAATCGGAAAGCAATCGTGATTTATTTCATATTGATAAAATCGGTCTATAAGTAACAATAGTAATGAATAAATATTTTTTTTGTTTCACGCTGTATCCCGCAAATGGCAGGGTAGGCACTCCATTCCCCACTTCCCACTAAAACAGTGAAATTGTGTGTTGAGTTGGCGCAACTCAACGCAGCGCCTTCCCTAGTCTCTGGAGCAAGCCCTCCCCCGACTGGCAATTGAATCGAACGATCAACTTATCTACAGCGACACTCTTGTGCCACTAATATATTGTAAATTATAAAAAAATGAGGCCTGTCGGTGAGCAGCGGCACAAGCGTGTGACTGTAACCGACAGGTTCCTGGGTTCGATCCCCAGTCGAGGAAATGAAATATTTAATGTTTTCTATTTAAATATTTAATGTCTTATTTCTTCGCTCTGGTTAATAAAGCAAAGCGTGGCGTTGAGTTCCGTCACTCAACACGCAATGCTATATCTCAAGTCGGCGGAAAATGGGGAACGGAAGTGGAACGGAGTGTCTTAAGACTAGGTTCCCGGGTTCCCTCTGCCTACCCTGCCTCGTGCGGGATACGGCGTGAAGCTGAAAATTATTTATAAAATATTGCATATTATATGTCGGAAACCCAATATCACAGGCTGTCTAAGGAAATTCGTTTTAAATATGACCATTGCATGTGTTGCATTGCATTTACGAATTTTCCTTTTTAAGATTGCACGCGATATTGAACTCAATATATTTAAAGTATAAAGTCGATCGTGCATAGTTTATCTGTCGTGACGTGTGTGCACAAGGGGTGTGATTGTATTGGGTTTCGATTCCCAGTTGAAGAAATTAACTATTTTTATATTTTGCGCGGCGTTGAATTCCGCCTCTCAACACAAATGAATCGAATTCGGTGAGAAGTGTTACGGGCTTATAAATATTTCAATTCCTCGAATGGGGATTGAATCCACAACTACTGCCCCAAAGCAGGCCTCGATTTATGAAAGTGCAATAAAAATATATAAGACACAAAACAAAATCCGACAGCTTAAAGACGAAATACATATAATGTAAAAAACATAATATTTTTTTTTCGAATCGTAAGATTAATTTGCCTATAAACGAAAAGGAAGACAGACAAGCCAACAGTTATGAGAATTAAAGTTCAAGTTTAAATAAATAAAAAAATTATTAATCTTTATAAGAAACAAAAACATGTTCTATATATACATTATTTTTTATAGTTTATTTTCATTCTTAATTAATAAAATGGCAAAACGCGGCGTTGAGCTCCGCCACTTAGAATGCAATTATTTTCGACTGTTAAGCTTCGTAAGAAGAAAAAAAACTTCTCAGCCATTTTTTTATTGCAATTGTTTTATTGCAAGAACAGGGAATAAAATGCAACAAGGTATGGGTTCGATACTCGAAAATATATGAAATATTATATATTTTCATTATGTGGTAAGAGGTTATCCATTAATCACGTGATGTTTTTGTAGCATTTTCTACCCTAGTGAGGTTTAAACTTTTAATTACTAATATATATATATAATATATATATACATATATATTTATGTATATATGTATATGTACATATATATGATTGGTATCCAGAGGGGGTCTTTGACATATGTCTGTCCGATATGTGTTCTTTGGCATACGGGTACGCGACCCCGGATCCTCGAGCCACCACAATTATACCTCCATCAAGTCATAAAAGTGGTGTCCCTCCTAATTATCCTTCCCCACTTCCACCAATCCCATCCTCTTTCCCTAGCGGTTTTTCCCTGTGAAGGGGTTTTGGAGGTCAGATGGCAGTCGCTCCATTTAAAAACCGCCAACCGCCACATTTATGGCAAAAGAAAATAAAAAGAATGGTACGGCTAGGGCGTCGCCGCTAAACGACGCGCAGGCACATCGCCCTACACCTCGACAAGTGGCCAGGGCTACCGTGGTCAAGTACGGGCACGGCTAAAGACGCGAGTACCCAGACGAAAACTCCGCTTTGCAACGTGGAATATTGGCTCTCTTACCGGACGATGCAGAGAACTCGCAGATGTACTCACGAGACGTCGGGTCCAGTGCGCTTTCCTCCAGGAAACTCGCTGGAAGGGCAATAGAGTCCCGTAACATCGGACAGGGTTACCGGCTTATATATACTGGGTCACCTTCTGGTAGAAACGGTGTGCGGTAGTGATTTCTGAAGAGCTTCAGAATGGACTCCTCGAAGTTGACCGTCGCTGGCGATCGCTTGATGCGGGTAAGGTACTGATTGAGGGAGCTACCACAAACTTAATCAGTGCCTACGCCCCCAGGCGGGCTGTAGCACGGCCGAAAAGGAGTCATTTTGGGAGCGAGTATGAAGAGGTTCTACTTGCTATAACCGTCTACCGAAGTAATTCTAGTTGGAGGAGACTTAAACGGCCACGTCGGTAAGGCTGCAGACACGTATGAACGTGTTCACGGTGGTTTCGGACACGGTCTTCGCAATACAGAGGGCGAAAATTCTAAGAACCTGTATTGCGTCTGATCTGGCCGTTGTGAACACATTCTTCCAAAAGATCTTCAGCATCAGCACCTTATCACGTATAAAAGTGGTCCCACTCACGCAATTGATTACTTGTTGACCAGAACGGTGTCATATGGGCAGGTTACTAACTGTAAGGTCATTCCAGGTAGTGAAAGCTTGACGGCCCCATCGTCCCCTCTTGTCATGGACTGTAACGTCACTCCAAAGAAGAAAGTAGCCGAGAAACGTAGGCCTCAGATCAAGTGGTGGTTGCTGAATGGACCGATGCAGACCGACTTCTAGCAGAGGTAAAAAGTCGAAATCTTACGACTAACACCGAGACTGCTCAGGATTCTTGGGATCGAGCTCAGTTAGCAATCATTGCGGCAGGCAGACGAGTTCTTGGCGTTTCTAAGGGAGGACGTGTTCATCGACAGGGAGACATGGTGTGGAATGACAAGGTGCAGGAGGTGATTCGTGAAAAGAAGGCTGCCTTTTAAGAGTGGCAGGAAATCCAACTCTCCTGAAGACAGGCTGGAGTACATGTAGCAAAACGTGTCAGCAAAAAGCTGTAGCCAGAGCCCCGCAGTGAGAGTTTATCACCATTATATAATAAACTGAAACTGTGGAGGGGCAGAGCTCATATACAAAACTGGCCCGTGGCCGGATA